>CABFWO010001670.1:40049-61520 GCA_902155825.1 Timema genevievae
GGGTTGCATGACTTTTGGATCACCTGTATAATAGCTAACAGTGGATGAAGTCTTAGGGTAAAAGACCAACGATCCCGTGTTCAAATTCCTTGTAATGGTGTTCATTTCCAATTTAAATTAACATTTAAATATTATATAACAACTTGTATACTGTAATAAAAATTGATTCAAATAAATAACTCAATTATTCTGAATGTAACCTCGGTCCCGGCACAGATTTAACTGATTGCCTAACCCTTCCTTCACCTCTAACAAGACGTGTATTAATCACAACTTGTGAATGTGAGGAATGACAGGCCTCCACCGTGGTTCGGATCCCACGTTAAACTGTAGGTCTTCCATTTCATCTCACAATCATCCTACCATCACACATTATCGTAAGTGCGTACAACCCAAACGGGTAGTAAGACGCGGTGCTAATAATAATAATAATAATAATAATAATAATAATAATAATAATAATAATAATAATAATAATAATAATAATAATATAAAATACTGCTAACATTAATAGTAATTATAAAATACTACTAAAATTCAGTAGTAGTTCTAAAATACTATTAAAATTCAGTAGTAATTCTAAAATACTAATAAAACTCAGTTGTATTCCAAAAATACTATAGGTTTTCTGTAGTTCATTTTCATAAGGAGAAAACCTACAATTTACCTAAAAATCGAGTTCCATTGATTTTATGATTAACAGTTTCACGTTTCAAGTAAATTATTCTAATTTGTTCTTAATGTTAGTGATATAAATGTAATAGATTAATTAAAATAAACCAGAAAGATTGACCATTAAAAACGGTTGGCCTGAATAACTGGGCACGTGTCTGATTGCTTCTAATTCAAAGGCCGTAGCTCATTTGATAACCTGGCCTGGGAGTTCTGCAGATTGACTCTATAAATCAAACTGAATTATACCCCAACGTAAAGCACACATTTGATTTCCCATAATGGAACAAAATGGATTACAATTACCTCGATTTGTCCCGTTAAATGGCCTCCGGAGAGACATGACAAAATATTGTAGAGAGTGTTTTTGGTCAACGGATCTATGAACTCGCCTTTAATAACTATTGGACTCACATGTTAAACAAGGATTCGATAATAACTGGTAATTCTATGAACAGTAGACCTCACTCCCTCCAATCAAAAAGACTAGGTATATCAGGTTAAAAGCTAGGTCACGCTCTGACTGTTACTACAGTCTTAACATTTCTAATTGGATTTTAAGTTGAAATATCTTCTTGGTGATCAAGATAGACCAAGAACAAATAAATACTTTATTCAAAAGAACATTATATCCATAGAGAATAGCTGTGGTTCACGCCGTTTGAGACGTCAGTATTGCAATCTATGTAAACATTTTAAAAAAATCCGCCCTAGGTACTCAATCTATTGCTTGGAGTTATGAATTAAAATCCCTTTATTTGAGCTTTAAAATGAAAATCCTTTTGAGCGACCACATAATTTAAATTGATAACCAGATTGATAAACTGTGTACATATATCCTTCCGTCTAAGTCCAAAGAATATCATTTGCAAATTTAGTTAAAATTGGTCTAAACATTTGGCAGTTATCGTGAAACAAACAAACAAATATACAGACAATTGAGAATCCGCCATCTTTAGACTGAAAACTTATACTTAACACCGCGTCTTACTACCCGTTTTGGTAATACGCTTAAGTACTAATTATTTTAATGGGCTAGAAATTATGAAGGTTGAATATAGATGAAGGGAACCAGCATTTGCTTGGAGGGAGAGTGGAAAACCATCTAGGATAAACTACCCCCAGTTCACCCGAGTGAGATTCTAACCTTGATCTCCCCGTCCTCAGCAGTCTAGCTCAACGAAACAAGCGCGCTAGCCAACTACGTCACTGAGGCGGGTAAACGGATAAACATACCGAAAAAACATGTGCATGCAGTACATACGTTTGTTTGCTTCACCTTTCACCTGAATGAGGGTACACTTTCACTAAAATTCTACCTTCTTCACCCCTAACTTATAAGCGTTGTACCGTTGTAGAAAGATGGAACGATACAACATCCTAGACGGCAAACTCCCCTTTTTGCCGGAAACTTACACATGTCGCCTTGAAGCTGCCTCCTCTTTTTAAGGAACTTTCATATGACGCCCCCTAGTCCAGCCGGTTTATAGTGCAACCTTCATGTTTTATTGTCTAGTATTTTCATAATTGATTCTCCTATAACTTTGAATAAACTTCTGAATATTATAAGAATAGATGTATAAATAATAATCTTTAAGTATAAGTCAAAATCTAATAGTAAATGATTATAAATCTGTCAATATATCTTAGTTGTTTTAAGAAAGAAACATGTCCACGCTAGAAAATAATTAATAAATATATAATTAACCTATAAAATAAAGGTGTTTCTTATTCAGTTTGTGTATCTTATCTTTATTAACAAATTGTCAACTCACATGGCTATCATCAGAACAAAAATAAATTAGTTATAAAGTTTTTTAACTATCTCTAAAGAGGTATACATGGACTTATTTCATTCTTCAAATAAGCTATTCAACTATACAAGTCAATAAATACTTTCTATGAAGTTGTGTACTTGTCAAATGCGATACAATGCAACTCAAGCGATTAATTTACCATGTTGCATTATTTCTTATTTGATTAATGGTTTATTATTTGGAAATTATATGATTATATAGACATAAGATTTAGTTTTTTATCTCGTTCTAAAATAAATACTACCCAATAACTGGTCCCGTGGTGTAGTGGTCAGTGTACATGGCTACTAGCCGAGGGGTCCCGGTTTTGATTCTCGGCTGGTACCTTGGGTAATTTTACCGAAAGGGGAATCACCCCAACGGTCACCAGGGTTTGGCTGATTAGGCTTAAATTAGGTTTAAGTATTTCTACTGGTTCCACACCCTCATACTCACTATCACCATCACCTCATCTCATCGGGACATGGAAAGAACCTCCACTAAAATGATGTACGATTAGTACATTCGGGCGTCCCCTGGACAACGGTAAATTAGTACTGGCTAATCTTTCCACAAACTGAGATACAGATCGATGTAGCCCAGACACGCTGTAATTATTATTACTATACCTACCCAAAAATATTTTAAAGTAGAAACTAGAATTCCCCTAAAACAAATATTTTAGCCTAACATAGGGAATTGAACCCAGGAGCCTGACTGTTGGTAGACGTCCTACCGAACAAGTAAAAGATTTGGGCAAGATTGCACCAAAACACAGACATTATAGTTTGCCGAAAAACATATGATATCCGTTTTACTCTTATTTAAACAGAGGAAGCCCGATTTTTAAACGTCATTTCATCAAGTGTATTATATTTCAACAAGCCAGTTTATTAAATTTACCTCAAACAACTTTTAATAATATTAAATTTGATAACCAGGCTCAACTGGGATGTTGGGTCCTTTATATCCAATTACGTATCTCTACATTTTTGTTTTTATATTATCAAAATTGATAAAGTGATGGATGAACTGGGATGCTGCCAAAATCTGTCTAGTATTTTTTTTATCATGAAATATTTTTTTTTTGTGTATAAAAATCTTTGTTTTTAATTCTATCTCTCTCTCTCTCTCTTTCTCTCACAACACAACTTCAAAGAAAGTATTTATTGACTTGTATGTGGGTTTTTTAGGGGAAGGTGGGATCAGTATTTTCTTGCACTTTCTTACGAAGGGGATGGGGAGAAGGTCAGAATCCATCTTACGTAAGGTTCTATCAATGTTTATGTTGAGAAAAAATATTTCTTTTGTCAAAAATCAAATTTATTATTCATAAAATTTCACTTCTATTTAATTCAATTAGGATGTTTTGTACCAAATTCTACTAAAATTAAAATATTTTAAAATTATATCAGTCTGTTTATTACCAATAATTATGTGTATTAATATATTATATTTTTTAGCACCCCATGTGACTGTTCTGGGTATTCGCTTATGTAATAATTACGCTAATGATTTTAGGGATGAGGAAGATTATATTTATAGGAGTTATACCAACATTTTCGTGGAGGGAGAATGGAAAACCATTTTAGAAAAACCACCCTCAGTACACCCGACTGAGATTTGAACCCCGATCTCTCTGTCATCGGCAATCTAGTCTACTGCGAGAGTAATACCTTAGACCATGTGGCCACGGAAGCGGATTTAAAAATATTATTAAAATATAAAAGTAGTCTAGTTCACATAAAACCATATAAATATTACGTAAGATAGAGGGAAAAGGGAGTGGTGACAGAACATCTTACGATAAATTACGTGGGGGCACAGGGGAGGAGGGAAAATCATGAAAAAAGCCTTAAGTAATTTAAAGATGGCCCCTAATTAGTACATATAGGTACATCCCGAACGGGTAGTATGTATAATGTCATGCCAAAAAAATAAAATAAAAATAAATTCAATATATACCCCATGTGATATTATTAACTTTTTTCTTAAATAAATAGTTTAACTGATGTTTATTAATTTGTATTTTATATCAATTTCAAAGTATGTGTAAGCTAATATGTATCTAATGAACGAACATAGATATATTCTTGTTCAAATACAAACTCTCACTGAAGAGCTTATTCCTGAACATTATATATTTTTTTAAACAACGATGTGGTTTTAGTGAATCATAGCTCCAGCTTCAGGTGTACTCTAACTTAATAAAAACTAACTATTATTTTGTTGGTTGTTGTAAACAAACTATTATCAGATCTAGGTTGGAAAGAGGTCCATCCATGTAACAGGTACTTACTATAAGAGAAATGTATTCATAAAAAAAGATTACTAACAACTAAGAGATCTTCCGTCAGTACTGACAAATATTATAAGTTGTATTTTATCTAAGAAGTTATTTTGATCAGATCACAATGCTAAGCGGATACTTTTACTAAATACTTATTACGTTAACGTAAATAGAAAATTAAAAAATTAGAACACTAATGACTTCTAAAGCTAGCTTAAAACTTCTAAATAGCTGCATCACCCCCACTTCTTTCCTACAAGGGAGGAGGATATTATAGAGTTGGAATGTTGTTTCTTACTGTAGAGGAGGATAATAGAGAGTGGACACGTTGTTTCCTACAAGGGAGGAGGATAATAGAGAGTGGACACGTTGTTTCCTACAAGGGAGGAGGATAATAGAGAGTTGAAATGTTGTTTCTTACTGAAGAGGAGGATAATAGAGACTGGACACGTTGTTTATTACAAGGGAGGAGGATAATAGAGAGTTGAAATGTTTTTTCTTACTGAAGAGGAGGATAATAGAGACTGGACACGTTGTTTCCTACAAGGGAGGAGGATAATAGAGAGTTGAAATGTTGTTTCTTACTGGAATGGAGGATAATAGAAAGTGGACACATTGTTTATTACTGGAGAGGAGGATAATACAAAGTGGACACATTGTTTATTACTGGAGAGAAGGATAATACAAAGTGGATCCATTTTTATTATAAAATCTTTTTGCCTATTTGTCCAGTGGCTAGGAGGTCAGGATTTGAAACCTGGCTGGGTGCAATGAGGGTGGGTGTGTTTGTTCTTAATGGCTCTATACTCTCTTTCTCTTCAAATGTAGATACATTTTACTCTAAACTATGTGAACTTAAAGTGAAAAACATTTAAATCTCACGTCTCTATGAATGGTTGGGTCGGTAAACATGAGGTTGATTAAATTTGTAAAATAAACGCTTCATATTATTATATCAAATATTTGCGTTTGAGTAAAAGTTCAATTTCTCAAGTTTTTTTTATCGCCACATCTTATTACACTTTGGGGTTATACTGCTATGTAACAATTACTATAATGTGTTAAGGATTAGGAAAGTTGAATTTGAGATGCAGTGTATCCGCATTTGCGTGAACAGAGAGTGTAAAACCACTCATGAAAACTACGTTCAGTACAACCAGGATTGAACCCAGATCTCCCCCTCAATGGTAGTCTAGTTTATTGTGAGAGTAATGCCTTAGAGTCTTAGACCATGCCGCCACCGAAATGGATCTAAAGTTCTTAATATACCTTTATATTTTAAGACATATGGTGACTACATTAATGTAGCCATCACAAAGTTGTAATATTTAAAAAAAAACTGTAAGAATTATATTTACCAGTAGATTACGTTGGCCTACTATAAAAACAGATGTATCGTTTACATACGAATTAAATAGCGGATACTTTAAAAAATATTAATTAATTTTAAAACTAGTTGCAGCACTTAAAGTTCCATCCTCTAATAATTGGATATGAGGTCTACAAGCTTATAAACAAATTTTGTTTGAATTGGAATCACATTTGTAATACTTATTAAAGCTGAATATTGTAGATTTTTTTTCCACATTCTTGTTCCCGAAGAATCGAGCGGAATTTAAAGTGGAATTGAAGGTATTGCAAGTTAAGGCCAGTATTATTGCAGTTTACATATCCAATTTTAATTTTGGGCACAATTAAATAAAGAATAATTTGCCACGTGGTCATTGCATCTTTCTACAAACCTAGGGGTCCTGGGTTCAATTCCAGTCTGATACCTTGCCTATTTTTTCCTTAAGGGGAATAATCCCAACGGTCACCGGGGTTTGGTTCATTAGGCTTAAGTTAGGTTAAGTTTCACACCAGATCCATAACTTCGTACTCACTATCATCTAATTGTGATTACGTGTAGACAACCTCATACGGTGTACACTGGGCAACGTTCTGTGACAACAAAGCGACTAATATTCTACACATAAGGTGACCGAACCTTGCTTTCGTGTCCCTACCGGTCATATATGGCATACGACAAAAAAAATATTGCCTTAGTAGATACGTTTAACTTGATTTTATTCACAAAAAGCCTTAACGTTTCTAGACTAATTTTCATGAGCATCTTATAAAATGATAGTAACTTTTCTCTTCATTTGAAAGGTTGATCATCACATAACAGATAAGCGAGAAATGTTGATATTAATATGATTAGAAAATTAAACTGAAAGTACCAGCCAAAACAATATATATATATATATATTTTTTTTTTTTGCTAAAGAATATTTCTATGTTTAAACTGCATATATCCTCCCTTAACATTTTTCATTATTTGTCATTAACTATTAGTGTACTTTCAGTTTTCAGACCGAAAGATAGGAATCTATAAAACAATTTCTAGGCATCAGGAAAAATAGAAACTACATTTGCCTTTTAAATCTTATGATGAATCCGTAGGAATTTTCATGGATCCTTGACCAGCCTTTATAGGAATACGCCTGGTGTTAGAAGGAGATGAAGGCATTTAAATGCGTATTCATTTGTTAATTAGACAGAATTAGTAATGAACAAGATTCAAAGCTCATTTTAAATTTAAACATATAGCTAGGAATTGAAAAACACACATCGATATCCACGTGGCCAAAGGCCTCACTCTTAGAGTAGACAGGATCACCGGTGATAGGAAAGCCCAGGTTTGAATCTCGGCCAGGTTCATTAAAGATGTTTTTCCACATGTAATTTATCACCTCTTATTTTCCTCACTCTTCTATCCATGTTAACCCATGCCTATTTCCTTTAAGATTTATAACAGTCTAGCAGAAATTCCTAAACACCAGAAACCAAGTGGGTTTATAAAGTTACCTAGTGGAGCTGTCCGGCAGTAGAGGAACAAACAGGGGAGGAGTAAAATACAAATTACAGTGCCATTTATGTTGTGACCACCCCTACTAAATAACATCATTCGATTAACAAATATCACGGGAATTTAGCTGCTGATGGTCAACCAAAATTTGTGGCTTTTTGGACTTTTAAGAGTGTAAAGTTTCAACTTCTAAACAATGTTTGCAAGTTTATATATATACTGTTCAGGCTCATATAAAATAGTTTTATGTTTATTCCAGTAAACACCAAACTCATGATCTGTTAAAGGTTTTGTCAATGTTTAACCTAAGCGCAACATCTTATTTGCAATCGCAGCTACCTAAGCATTCCCCTTAAACCACCTTCTACAACCTTATCCTTTAAATTAAGCCGTTATTAATCTTGAATCCAAACGTATGTATTGAAAAGCATTAAAAGGTTACCCGCCTCGGTGGCGTAGTTGGCTAATGAACTAGTTAGTTTTGTTGAGCTAGACTGCCGAGGATGGAGAGATCGAGGTTCGAATCTCGGTCGGGTGAACTGTGGGTGGTTTTCCCTAAATGGCTTTCCACTCTTCCTCCAAGCAAATGCGGGTTCATTTCCTCTAGATTCACCGATTCAACCTTATCAATCCCTAAAACCATTAGCGAAATTAGTCCATAAGCATATAACCCAAACGGGTAGTAATACGCGGTGCTAAATTAAAAAAAAACTCAAAGGTTTTACTATGTTTGGTATGGGTTTTTTTCATCACAGTAGGAAACCGTTTAGAAAAAAAACACTCTCAGTATACCTGACTGGGGATTAAAGCTCGATCTTCATCAGGCTAGCCCAACATTATAGTGACGCCTTAGACCATTCGGCCACTGAAGCAGGTTTGGTATATATTACAGGGTTTTTTACCAAGTGAAGCTATTTGTCAATTTGCCTCTGGAACAACACGCGCTTACCATAAACTATGAATAGGACCCCTGGCCCCATATTCCTGAGTGCATTCTTGAGCATCTCAAGTGATTTTCCATGTAAAGTTATATGGCAAAGCATTAGAAATAGCTCAGAAAGTTTTCAGGAATCACTCCCTTGGGTTCAACTCAAGCAAAGTCTGAACTTAAGAGCGTCCATCACATACCAATCAACTCTGATGCAGTCGGCTAGAAATCGTAAATTCACACAAACACTATTGCACGTGGAACATTTCTCATTAAACGTAAATGGAAATTAAGTGTTAATAGAAGTTCCTGATACTGAACATCGTTGAAATATTAAATGATATTTGAATAAAAACTGCATTGAAAAGGCCGTTTTTTGACCATATTAGAATGGCTTCACAGATAAGCACTGTGCACAAATTTTTATTTTGCCATAATAGGGACATACTGTAGTTATTAACAAGAAACTTTGTCGCTTTGTCCCCCATCGTCAACGCGGAAAATTTCAACTACGAATGTACACATTTCTGGCTAATCGTAGGTCTTTTCTTTTACCTTTTACTCCCGTACCTAGTGTGGACACACACAAACGAGCTGGGAGCCGAATTTGACCTGCTATGATGAATGCTCTTAAACAGCTCGAGGTCGGATCAGTGTCTCAGAGATGATCGGTTGATGCTTCATGATGATCAGTTAGTGTCTCAAGGCTTCACTGCTCTCGCTTCTATATTGCGTGGTGAGCATAAAAACCAAACGTCATCATTATTATTTGTTTATTTTAGTCTGCCACCCCTTACATTCTCCTGTGAAGTAACAATATTGTTACAAAACTCATTCGACTCTTATATGGCTCAGTGGTTAGAGCATTGGCGTACTAAGCCAAAGGTCCCAGTTTCGATTCCCGTTTCCAGGTGTCATTTTTCAATATAAAGACTAATATATTTAGATACGGCCAAAACCGTAATTTTCAAAAATAATAGCTTGGCAATTTAATCCCTCTCAAAATGCACATTCGTAAAATTGTCATTGTACTATAAAACCCTCCCGAATCGATGGTGGCTGCGTTATCTGATAGCCCCTGATTCTTAATTGATTGCCCATATGCAATTGACGGTTTTCACACGTCCATCACAGACTCTGCCTTAAAATAGGAATTAAGAATGACCATGAGGTCTGGACGACTCCTGGATAAGGCTGTGGTTAGATTATTTAAAACCTAAGCCGGAGGTCCCGGGTTGTATTCCCGTGTCCAGATATCATTTTTCAATTAATACATACATAATATTTAATTATATAGATATAATATTTATATTGTTTATAATATAAATATTATAATAATTATATAATATGTATATAATATAAATATTATAATAATTATATAATATGTATATAATATAAATATTATAATTTATTATAATATATTATTATATTATATACACATAATATGTATATTATATATAATATAAATATTATATGTATATAATATAAATATTATATGTATATAATATAAATATTATATGTATATAATATAAATATTATAATGTATAATATTTTATATATATATTATATATTGTTAAAATGTAAGCTAAATTTAAAAAAAAAGTATTTTGACTATTGATATTTCTCTATAAACAGTTTTTAGAATAATTGCGGTTAGTCTAAACATCTATGGAGGCCAAAACATTGCACTCTGAGTAATAATTCTCTGTCCACATTAAAGTTGACCCTAACAGATGACAGTGCTAACTCAAAATATTTTTCATAATAGTGCTTGGTCTGTTAATGCTTAACATAGTCTAATTACTGTAACTATACAAAGCTAAGTTTGGCCATATTTAGATATATAAATAACCATTCAGTATTAAAGGAAACAACTTGCCATTTTTTAAACATTTATAAATACTCTTTTTAATTGATTTTTCCAGGATTTTTTTTATTATTAAAGCTTAGTTTTTCTCGAAAATTCTAATAGAAATAGATTTTTCGATTGTATTTGTGTAGAGATTATATCAAAACATAGTATCTAATTTTACAACTCTCAGTACACTGTATTGTAACAACAATGCGCGTTTTAATTTTTTTTAATGCAGCCCTCTCGATATTTTTAGTTTTCAATGTAGTCCTAATGATCAAACGAGTTTGACACACCTTGTTGTTACTTTTATAGCGCCACTTTTACTACCCCTCTTTGAAAAATAATAATCTAGAGGCAAAAAAGAAAGAGTGAATAAAATAAATCATTGGTATTGGTGGTGTAACCAGTATGAACTCAAAATTCGCCATATTTATTTAATAGGTGACAATTTTGAATGTTCCAAAAATAGGAATGACCGAATAACATGTTTTGCCTTGATCCCCCCCTTTTTTTTTTAGAACCGCAGTATACTATTTGTTCAGATTTTACGCATATTTATTAATTACTTTAATGAGTTTTAGGGAGAGTAAGTTTGAATTTTTTAAATGTACCCACATTTGCGTGGCGGGTGGAAGGAAAACAACCGTCAGTACACCCGATCAGGATTGGAAACCATATTTCATCGTCATTGTCAGTCTAGTCTATTGTGAGAGTGACGCCTTAGACGAGACAGCCACTGATCAGATTTTTCTTAGCACCGCGTCTTACTACCCATTCGAGTTACACGCCTATGTAATAATTGCGCTAATGGTTTTAGGTATTGGGAAGGCTACTATTTAGTGTAAGTGTACCCGTATTTGCGCAGAGGGAAAGTATAAAACAATTTTGGCATAACCCCCTCAGTACACCGGATTGAGATTCGAACATCGATCACCCCATCATCGGCAATCTATTGTAAGAGTAGCGCGTTAGACCACGCGGCCACCAAAGCGGGTAAAGCAGCTATTGATTCACTAAAAAAGATATAATTATTTCCGCACTGTAGGGAATATGGATAAAGGGTTGTTGGTGACCATAGTGAAAAGGGTAAATTAGAATATTACTCTTTGTTGGCTCAGCCGAGATTCTAACAAATTCCTGACCCTCTGGGTCAAAGTTAAATGCTTCATTCGGAACCACATGCGCTTAGCCAATCTTCCCAGTAATAGTAATCAGTGGACAAGTAAAACTATATAATCTAAATAATAAAAACCCATTTGGTGTCTGTTTATCTGTCAAGAGTTTTTCTCAAACTTCACTATAAGCTATAAGGTTGAAATTTCACACAATCAAGTGTTGTGGTTACCCTCAAAATTATTAAATCAGAACATTTTTGCAGGAGAGTTAAGAACAGCGTACTTACGTGTCTAGAGTTATAGATATAGTTTTGGCCTATGGAGCATATTATCTCTATGAGAAGAATCAAAAACTTGAAAAAAATTAATCTAGAAAACGTGGCACAATTATAGACATAAATCTAACTACCTTCTTTTTTTAAAATCTAAAAATAGAATTTAAAAAAACTTACGGTGCACTAGACAGACTTTCTTCCACTTTTATCTTAAAATATACATTTACTAAAAACTTGCAAGATTTGTGAAATGAAATAAATGCCTATATATTGTTGTATAAACATAACGCCAAATATCATAAATGAAATCATATATAATGTTACTTACTTAGGGTCAGTTTCATAGTCATACCTAGTACGGCCCAAGTGCGGTGCTATACTAAATACAAGACTAAACCTACCTAGATCAGAATGGAATGGGCCACTTTCATAAGTGGTACTGGGCGTTCCATTATAGTTTAGGTAGGTGTTGTCTTGTATTTAGTATAGCACCGCACTTGGGGCGTACTAAGTATGACTATGAAACTGGCCTTTACTCTTTGGCATTAGGAGCTAGGAACATCGTTACAAAAAAATTGAGAAAATATAAATATTTTTGTCTTCCAAAAAGGATAAGAATCAAATTAATTTTCAAATACCTGAATTCAAAAGTATATATGCTTGTATCTCAGAAATTATTGCTTTTATAAAAAATACATTTCAAATAAAATGTTTGTATCTTTAATAGTACTACATCTTTACAGAGATAAGTTACTCCGTAACTCAAATTGTTGTGGAGAAATGATGAAATTTTGAAAATTTCTTTCTTGTAATGTACCCTACCTCAAAATCATTTTCATGAGAAAATTAGAAATGCCAACTTGCTTATGATAATTAACAGTTTCTAGATATAAAATCAAATCAAAATCGTTAGAGCTAATTTGAAGAAAATTATGTTTTTCTCTTTTTGCCTTCCAGTAAAATACCCTTAAATTTAGGGTTAGACATCTAATTACAAAAACTCTTCGGGGGGGGACCATATGAAAAGCCCAGATATCAAGCTTTAGCCCAATACGTAAAATAGTTTTGGCTCTAGCCCGAGGTACAGACAGAGAGATGGAATTGTGAAACACACTTTTTTTGTTTGAGGGGGTCATGAAACGTCGACATTTATCAAAATTTTGAGTTCAATTTTTTTGACGATTACAATACTTTCTCAACGAGGTGTCGAGAGAAAGTAGCATGTAAAAAAGTCGCAAGAAATCAGAAATTGCGCCTATCAGAAACAGACATAACTCCTAGAATAGTATTAACTCTAGTGTTGTTCGATACCTTATTTCAGTCGGTAGCGTGTTTGTCTACTGAGCCAAAGGGCCCGGGTTTGATTCCCGGCACGGCCCAATAGTTTATCATTGATGAAACGTAGGTTTACCCCTGTCACAGTCATAAATTGATGGAAGTGGCAGAAGGGGCTGTGTTTGTGCTATATTAAAGCTAGTTCATAATTTGTGTGTTGATATAAATAGTCGGTTTAGTGGCCATATATGTATTAAGTAACGCACTTGAAAAAAAGGGGGGAATTCCATCGTAGCATTACGCTGCGTGATATGGGGGAGGGCGTCAGACTAGCGTAACGTAGGCCTAACGACGTTCTAGTTTATAAGACAATAAAAGTTTGAGTTTATCAAATTAAATTCAATGGAATAGGTAGGCTACTAAAAAGTGATCCGATGTGAGAATATATAGTCTACAAAAAAAAAGCCCATTTGAAAATGACATGAGGAAAAGGTGCTTTTGGTTGAACCTGGAAGCGTTAGGTAACTTATGGGGGAAGGGGGTTGCCAAAGCATTACGGAGCGCGATATGGGGTGAGGGGGGTCAAAACAAGGCCTAAAATTTCGTTACGTAATACATGTAAGACCCCTGAGAAGGTTTACGTTCAATACTACAAATTTAAATAACAAACATTAACGTTTTCATTTCAACAAATCATTATTTAGCTAAACTCTAAATAATAGGTATTTTTGACCTCATTCATTTATGAGTTCATTAAAATATCACATCACATGTAAAATTTCATTTTGATAAATGAGTGTGTACGTAAAAAACAAAAAATACATACAATAAGTGCATTACGCCGCTGTAATAGAATCAGAAATTCATAAAGACCAGAAACCCTGTTGGTTTATAACGTTACTCGATGGAGCTGTCCAACGATGGGAAAATAAACAGGGGAGGAGGAAAATACACATGGTAATACAATTTGTGTTGTGACTCTCTTATACATTACATAATTCGATTCCCAAAGATCCATTCTACGTTCCTATATCATTTACCTTTCGTTTCCCGGACATTTAGATCTTAATGTTCATTTGAAATATCTGGTCTTATGGACTTTTAAGCGTGAACAATGTCAACATTTAAACTAGATATACAATCTATAAATGTATTGGGTCATAAAAAATAGTTTTGTGCTCATTCAAGTAAACAATAAACTCGTGTACTGTTAAAAGTGTTGTCAATATTTTTTTAACTAAGTGCAACATCTGATTCACTGGCGTCACGGCTTATGGGAATTCGGGGACGTGCCCCCCCCACCCCCAAGTATTTTTCCAAATGGGGAACCGAAGGATGGGCTACATTGACAACTGAATTCATACATGCGGTCAACAATGACAAGAAACGGTTTAACCACGTAGCTTTGTACTATGTCCACCAGCACAATGACACAGAAACGGTTTAACAACGTAGAATTGTGCTATGTTCACCAGAACAATGGCACAGAAACGGCTTAAGCGCCTAGCGTTGTGCTATGTCCACCAGAACAATGACACAGAAACGGTTTAACCACGTAGAATTGTGCTTTGTCCACCAGAACAATGGCACAGAAACGGCTTAAGCGCCTAGCGTTGTGCTATGTCCACCAGAACAATGACACAGAAACGGTTTAACCACGTAGAATTGTGCTATGTTCACCAGAACAATGGCACAGAAACGGCTTAAGCGCCTAGCGTTGTGCTATGTCCACCAGAACAATGACACAGAAACGGTTTAACCACGTAGAATTGTGCTTTGTCCACCAGAACAATGGCACAGAAACGGCTTAAGCGCCTAGCGTTGTGCTATGTCCACCAGAACAATGACACAGAAACGGTTTAACCACGTAGAATTGTGCTATGTTCACCAGAACAATGGCACAGAAACGGCTTAAGCGCCTAGCGTTGTGCTATGTCCACCAGAACAATGACACAGAAACGGTTTAACCACGTAGAATTGTGCTTTGTCCACCAGAACAATGGCACAGAAACGGCTTAAGCGCCTAGCGTTGTGCTATGTCCACCAGAACAATGACACAGAAACGGTTTAACCACGTAGAATTGTGCTATGTTCACCAGAACAATGGCACAGAAACGGCTTAAGCGCCTAGCGTTGTGCTATGTCCACCAGAACAATGACACAGAAACGGTTTAACCACGTAGAATTGTGCTTTGTCCACCAGAACAATGGCACAGAAACGGCTTAAGCGCCTAGCGTTGTGCTATGTCCACCAGAACAATGACACAGAAACGGTTTAACCACGTAGAATTGTGCTATGTTCACCAGAACAATGGCACAGAAACGGCTTAAGCGCCTAGCGTTGTGCTATGTCCACCAGAACAATGACACAGAAACGGTTTAACCACGTAGAATTGTGCTTTGTCCACCAGAACATACTCGATACTGTTGACCTGGACAAAGTGGCAAAGATTTTCATATCAAACAAGAATGGAAGGAGAAGCGTTTTTGGATGAGTTGGTGATTAAATTAAAACTATAGATCTACTATGTTCCTGATTCTGAATCAAGGTTGGTTAAAACAAGATTTAATTCCACAAACTAGGCCTACATGTTAATGTCGTCAACGTATAGATGAAAAGATGTGCTTTAACTGAATTAATACTTTGTTGAGCCTCGCCTTTCAAAGAGTTCAATGTGATGATTTTACCTTTAGTTACAATACAGCTGACATAAATTCTAGTGATTTTATCATCCTAAAGTGTGTAAAGGTGGCTAAATTGACAGGGTGGTAGAAGGGGGAGCTCTTAATCTATAATAATAAAAGGAAGTGTTTGTTTGTCTGTGTGTTTGACTGTTGTGTGCAATGCCCAGCCAAAACTACGGCACGCAGAGATCTGAAATTTTTAACATAGGCGGACGGAAGGGGATCCGAATGCACTTCANTGTTCCACTGCTATAAACGTGGGATATCATCCATTCCACTAGAGATGTCGCATCTAGATTCATTCAGAAGACAACATCTCTCTCTTTCTCCTGCTCAGCCACGCAGATGATGGACCAAGGAGAATCACCCGCCTGGTAAAACGAGCCCATTACACCCTTGTGCTCTCAGGCAAGTGTAGTATAGTACACAAGGAGGAAAAAGTATAAGAATCCAAGCGGAAAATCGACCTTAAAGCTTTCACGCCAGTCCTGTGTTGTGTCAGTCACTGGCCTTTTTTTTCCCCCCAAAGGTGGCGTTGTATTTTCAATTCGTCGAAACACGTGAAATTAGAACTATAATAAAACATTAAACATAATTATTTATCTGTGAAGTTGGCAGATAACTTCATATGATTCATAGAAGAAATAATGGCTTGACACTGGTTATAAATTAAAATGGTAGTACACAATCGAATATAATATTCTTTATTATGTTTTTATCAAAAATACAGAAATATAATTTTGATAATCGTATGAAACTTTCTTCAGATATAAATTTTGAGCAAACATTTTTACAGCCATTTAATATTATTTTGAGTTTTCAAAAAATATTCATCAGTGTATTTCCCTTAAATAATATTTTTTAAATAAAAAATAGAAATACATTATTATTTATTAAGGAAAATACTGGCTAGATACATACACATTTTGGAAAAAAAAATCAGAAATGTTTAAGAAATTTCAAATTTTCCATGATTATTCTTCAGTGAACTACCCTCAAATCAATATTTCTTCAAAAAAAGTTTCTATTTCTAATCATCATGTAAAACTTTCAATGTCTTGATGTAGCTGGAGTACTCACAGAGTAAAGAAGAAGTATAACATGAGAATGACCCAGGTTTGGTGGACACACTGTCTAAGACGCCAGTTTTTTCTGGCTTACAAGTGGTGTAAAGGACAGGGTTTGAATCTTGTTGGATGTATTGAGGTGATTTAACAAAAATAGACTCCCAATCTCCCTTAACGTAAGTGATGATACACTTTATTTAAATTCTACCTTCTTCAGCTCTACCCATCAGTGTAAATATGAGGATATCCTGGACAGGTAGTAAGACGTGGAGCACGGTACTATTCTACCTTCCTCATCTGTACGCCATTAGTGTAAATACGTGGATATCCCAGACGGGTAATAAGACGTGGAGCACGGTACTATTCTACCTTCCTCATCTCTACCACATTAATGTAAATATGTGGATATTCCGGACAGGTAGTAAGACGTGGAGCACGGTACTATTCTACCTTCCTCATCTCTACCACATTAGTGTAAATATGTGGATATCCCAGACGGGTAGTAAGACGTGGAGCACGGTACTATTCTACCTTCCTCATCTCTACCACATTAGTGTAAATATGTGGATATCCCAGACGGGTAGTAAGACGTGGAGCACGGTACTATTCTACCTTCCTCATCTCTACCACATTACTGTAAATATGTAGATAGTCCGACGTGTAGTAAGATTGGTACAAACAAAATACAACAAAAATAAACACGAGAATTATTGTTTTGACCTACCATCCATTATTTGACTGGCAGGAAAATCGGCTACCTTAGATTAGAAATGAAATTAAAGACGCTAGTAATTTGACGAATTATTTTCAGAATTTTTTTTTAAGATCTTGTAGTAATATTTAAGTAATTGCTAGCTAGCTTTGGTTTAGTTAGTGGTGTAGCGTGAGGATAGACAAGGAGAGAATTGGGTGCTCGAGGTTGGAATCCCGGTTGAATGTGCTGATCCTAAATGGTTTATCACTTTACTTCCAAGCAAATGCGGGTTCGTTTTCTATGAAATCCTACTCTCCTTATTCCTTTTGATTTGAAGTAATTAATGTATGCGTACTATTCAAACGAGTACTAAAACAAGGTGGAAAAACAACTTATAAATATGAAGATGTTTCTAATAGGTACCGAAGCGAGTATAACTTAAAACAATAGCTCTTATTTAAAATAAGTAAACCATCTATTGCAGAATTTTAGTAGAAAGAAATTTTAGGAAATTATAAACGATTTTGTTTTTGCCATCAACAATAATATTATTTTATCTATAGCATAAGTGTTTAGTTATATATTTGTAGCACTGCGTCTTACTACTCGTTTGGTCTATACGTTTATATACTAATTACACTAATGATTTTAGGAATGAGGAGGCTTATATTTATAGGAAGTGTACCCACATTTGCGTGGAAGAAAAGTAGAAATTGATTCATAAAAACTACCATCAGTACACCCAACCAAGATTCGAACCTCGATCTACCCGTCATTGGCAGTTTAGCCTACTGCGAGAGTAGCGTCTTAGACCACGTGGTCACCGAAGCGTGCTTTATAATATTTATTGATAATATACATCAAAAGTGATAGCTGTAGACCATATGAATTGACGTTGGAATACGTGAAAGTAGATCTAGTGAGTTTTCTAGACCTGCTTCGGTGGCCACTGAGGTGTCACCCTCGCAATAGATTAGACTGCTAATGGCACGGGTAGTAAGACGCGGTGCTAAATAATAATAGTAATAATAATAATAATCATCAATCATCTTAAGTGTGTTCTACTCTCTCTCTCTCTCTTTCTCCCTCTGTCTCTCTCCCTCTCCCCACGCAAATACGGGTACACCTCCTTTAAATTAAAACATACTCACTCCAAACTCATTAGTATAATTTTCACATATTCATATAACCCCAAAAGCTAGACTGGATAACATCTCTGAAGGAACTGCATGGCTACTAGTGTGAAACAGCGTTGTCATTCTCTCGTTTTCATGAGGTCAATCTCCCCTCAAATATAAGACAAGTTTCGCAACGCTGGTTAGTTGATGTTGCCAGTAGCTCCTTCTTAACCCCAGCACACCACCTTCCGACATAAGTGAGAGTGAGGAGATTTGGCAACAGTTAACTGAGAGAGCGCGAATATTAAGCCTTTTTTTCCATAATACCTGCAGTTCCTTCAGCAATGATATTGGGTTGTAGTGAGACGTGATGCTTGAAAAAAAAAGTTTTCTAGCTACAAGATAATGTTCTTCCTGTGCAAATTGAACTGTACCTCAAAGTCTGAAACAGCTTCAGTAAAGATATAATATGTTAATTTATAACCAAACAGATTCCCAACCCACCCACCCACCCAAAACGAGAACCAGAAGAATCCCATTCCTTTCAAGGTGCAGTCCCAACTTAAATTCCATTTTCCACGCGGTTTCCTTCCATAGAACACGTCTACTCGAAGGAAAGAGCGAGTGAAATGATCTGATACACTTATCTCGCACCTCCTTTTCAAATCACTTTCTATTCAATCGACTCTGTCTCTTTCTTGGGGGAAGCTTTATACAAACAGGGGCTTTCTACAAAATGGAGAAATGAAGTTGTCAAACACAACGTAGAGGATTCTAACAATTTATTTCACCGGTCAGACGCGAAAACATACTTCTTGAAAACATTTCTTCTTATCTTGTCTTACTACCCATTCGGATTATAGGCAAACGTTAGGGCCTAGTTACGATAGTAAGATAGGGATTAGGAAGGTATAGTTTTAAAGGAAATGTACTCTCATAAGCATGGAGGAAGAGTAGAGACCTATTTAGAAAAAAAACACCCTCAGTACATCTGACTCAATATTTTTTACCTCCCTCTTCCCGTCACCACCAAGCCAGTCTAACACGAGAGTGACGCGTTAAAACATTCTACCACCGACGCGGGTATATTAATATTAATTTCCCACTTAGATGATCTAATGGTCTAAGTCGGTGTCACTCTCGAATTAGATTGTACTTCCAATGAAGTAAAAGATAATGGTTCGAGTCCTGGTTAAATGCACAGAGGGTGTACTTTTTTAATAAATGTTTTTCCACTCCACCTCCACACAAATACTTGTACACTTAAGTTAATTTAAAATTCAACTTTCCTCATTCCTAACACATCAACTTAATAAATACATATGCAGCTGAACCGGACCGGTTGTTAAACGTGGTGCTAAAAACAATATTCTTATTAAGTATTGCTTTACTTTCTATCATTCAAATATTTACTTAATTACCGTATTAATATTAGATATTTAATTTCCTACTGTAATGAGAGACCATTGTTTATAGGTGTGCAGTTGCAAAATAAGATGGAAAACACAAGCTACCCCCTAACCTCTAAATTTTGGGGTTACGGTTGCAAAAAGGATTGAATGTGTAACTTGTTTAGTAACGGGACTAAATACTTAAAATGCTTAGTATTACTAGTATTATGAAATACATAATATATGAATTGAAATAATCAACATTTTAATTAGACTTAACTACAAGATATTCGAGGTTCGAATCTCAGTTGGGTGTACTAAGGGTGATTTTTCCAAAGTGGCTTTACACTCTTCAGCATGCAAATTCTGGTACACTTCCTTTAGATATAACCTTACTAATCCCTAAAGCTAATAGCGCAATTAGCACCTAAGCGTATAATCAAAACAAGTTGTAGGACGTGGTGCTAAAAAAGATACAAAATATAATGTGCGCTTAGCATGAGAAGGGATTATCTGAGATATATTTTCAAAACCAAGAATGACAATTACCAAATTATAACCCGCCTCGGTGGAGTAGTTGGCTAACGCGTTAGTCGTGTTGAGCTCGACCGCCGAGGACGGGGAGATCGAGGTTCGAATCTCGGTCGGGTGAACTGGGAGTGGTTTTTCCTAAATGAGTTTTCCACTCTCCCTCCACGCAAATGTGGGTTCACTTCCTTTAAATTCAACCTTCCCCATTTCTAATCCATTAGCGTAAATAGTACTTAAGCGTATAACCCGAACGGGTAGTAAGACGCGATGCTAAAATATTATTATTATTACAAAATTATAGGTGTCACTAAAGCCTCATTTATAGAAATCAAATTGGTCCCTTGTAACTTCAAAAGAATGGGGATACCCGAAAAGAAGTTTATTTAACTTAACATAATTTATATTGAATTTAATACTAGTCCCGAAACTAATGGGCACTTAAATGGCCAAATATGTACGTATGGTCTCATGTGGTTTTTCGGTCGAAGTGAATCAAGGTTTGAATTCTGGCGTGGACCTCTTAAATAGTTTCCCACTCTCCCTTTCATTAAATGTGGGTACGCTTCCTCCTAGCTCTTCCTTAAACATTACTATCCTACTAGTGTATAAGACTTACAGATAGTCCAGAAGTGTATTAGGGCATGGACCACAGCAGGCCTACTATTCCACTTTCCTCATCCCTACCCCATTAGTGTAAATATGTGAATATCCCGGACAGGTATTAAGACGTGGAGCACGGTACTATTCTACCTTCCTCAGCTTTACCCCATTAGTGTAAATATGTGGATATCCCAGACGGGTAGTAAGACGTGTAGCACGGTACTATTCTACCTTCCTCATCTCTACCATATTAGTGTATATATGTGGATATTCCGGACAGGTAGTAAGACGTGAAGCACGGTACTATTCTACCTTCCTCATCTCTACC
>CABFWO010001670.1:63892-79936 GCA_902155825.1 Timema genevievae
ATTTTAGACTCGATAGTCAATATTTACATTTTTTATTGGTCAAAATGTATAAATGAATAATTAAATATCAATGCGATGACTTGAAGATCTGCAACACCTTATAAAATGTTAAAATTTTAACCAGAAATCTAAATTTTAATACGAAGTGTTGACCCTTTTGGAAGACATTAAACTGTTTGAAATGCTCTTAGGTGGACAAAGATGCGCCTCTTTTTTCATTGATTATATATCATTGTATATTATTGTATGCGTGTTCTTATGTGGAGTGGTGATGATACAATGTACATTATTCCGTTCAGAAATCTTACGAGTTTATAGAAAGAGAGAGAAAGTCTGTGCGGTGTGCCGTACTATTTATTTTACTTACGGATTCGTTCTTTTATTAAATTTCTAACTTTTCAAGTTCTGGTTTTGGTTACATAATATTATAAGCTAGGCTCATGCTGTTCTAGTTAGAGCAACTTTACAAGCTGTGTGATGATATATTGTTGGTTTGTACAAAAAACCGATACCACTCACCAGTATGTTTAGAATAACACCATCCCTCGATTATGGCAGACAACGATTGCATGCATAATTCAAGCTATATTATTTAAATTAAATATCGTACTAGTGATTTGATTTCAAATTGTGGTCTCACTATTATCACTGGTAGATATAATTTTAGTTCTTTCTTGTGTTAAATTACTATTATGTCAGGAAGTATTTAATGGAATCGTCTAAATGTTAAGTGAAAATCACATTCAATTAACTTAATGATTAGAGAGAAAAAATTAATAAAATATCCCCTTATTAAATAAGAAATTAAATAGTTATCTTTAATTTTCTATCCCCCCCCACCTCTGAATTCCATATCCCTCAACAAGACCGCCTTCCACTAGCGTTCGTTCTTATACACACATATTATATAAATGTGTGGTGGTCCATATAGAGGGTTGGAAATAGCTCCAACCACCGGAATTATTTCCGTTATTTTAAACAAAGTGTAAAAATATTTCTTTCAAATAATTTTATGGGACCGAGGGAGATTTTATACGATTGAAATAATTTCTTTGTGGCTAGATGAGTATATGAGTTTTGAAAGTTACCTTATTTTTGCATGGATGCTACATTTTCTAACCCTTAATGCAATAATGGTTATTGATACAACTTCAACAAACTATTTTGAAAGGTCATTAAAATTCATTGAAACCCACTTCACTGGTTGAATGGTCTAAGGAGCTACTCTCACAATATACTAGACCGCTGAATACTTGGAGATCATGGTTCGATCCCAGTTGGTGTACTGAGAGTGGTTTTACCTAAATTGTCTTAGACTCTCTCTTCACGGAAATGTGGGTACAATTACTCTAAGTTCAATCCTACTATTCCCTAACCCATTTAGTGTAATCAGTACATAGACGTATAGCCTGAATGGGTAGTAAGACACGGTGATGGTTTTTTTTATAGAAGGTAGTAGATTAATTCTACCTTGAGGTGGCTATTCAAAATGCTGATTATTTGCTTCAATGCAATGATGTAATCATTGAATTAACCAACCACGTGCAGGTTTTATCGTCTCTGAATTAATACCAGCACAGGCTCTAGTGTCAGATTTTCTGTTGAAGTCGGAATTTCTTGGTTTACGTCATTTTTTAAGTCTCCCCAGAGGAAATATTCTAGAGTTAAAACAATTATCAAGGGTTTCAATAAGGTTCTCCAGAGGTAGTTTTGGAATTATCCATCCAACCCTAAAATCAAGGGTAGTTTATTTGCTTAAAGACAAAAAGGGAAAAAGACAATTTTTTTTCAAAATTATCTGTAAAGATTTTAATTAAATTTATATCTAGACACTGTTTATAATCACAAAAAATAAATAAAAATCTTGCATCTCATTTTCCGTGAAAAAATTTCTTTGAAATTATTTTAAATATGCAGACATTTCTAATTTTGATCATATCACTTTAACTATTTGAGATACAAAATAATTTATCATTACAAATTTTGGGAATAATAAGTATAAACAGCTTTTATTTGAAATAATAATTTACAAAATCAGAATTTTCTGAGTTATAGGCAAATATATTTGTTTGAATAGAGCTTTGTGAACAGGGAATTTACAAATGCGCAGAACAAATAATAAGTTTCTGTTACCACGTCTATTACTTCACATATGCTCTTTAGTGAAAGGCGAAATTTTACCTGTCCCATTATGTTTCTAGAACAATGTATATTATTTTCGTTTCACCTATCTTACGAGCTATAAATATAATTTAGTTAAAAATAGCGATAAAGTGTGTGCAGTGTTTCGTATCATTCAATATTTAATTCATGAAACACCTCAAAGATTTAGCCACTCATATTTGACACTGTTCTACATGGCGACTAGGTGTTAAAATTGCACCAAAGGCATCCAATTGGAATGTTCCAGCATTGATTTATAGCGCATAACATTACATCACGTGGTTTCAAATACTTTGGAATATTTAACACAGTCCACATTTTCACTCCGTAAGAATGTAAGTAATAGTTCATATTAATTAACCAAATTCCAAACATAGCTATTATTTTCTCATCTAAACCACTTAGTGCCCGCATGGTCTAAGGACCTTTTTAATACATAAGTTTCTTGACGTGCGTCCTGGCCGTTTATTTTCATACAAGCAACATATGTCACGCATCATGAAAAGGGTGGGAGTAAATGAAAAACAGAGATCAGGGCTGCCAGTATCTTTTATTCTATCACTCGTGATGGATCCGTTTATAGTTGCCATTTCAGGAACAAATAAAGCTGTGGACAATAAATACCCAAACAAAAATATGAAACACACTGCCTGCGACAGACAAGGCCATAGCCGGGGGAATTTAGGGGTTCAACCCCCTGCCCCAGAAATTTTATGAACAAAATACTTATGGCTTTATTTATGGTTCAAACAATATCAAAATTAGGATACAAGTACAAATTAGGGGGCTGTATAACGATAAAAAGGACTTTAGAGATCTTCTAAAGGTGTTTAATAACATAGCCTTCGGCAGTTATGGTGTTTTGTTGCAAAAAAACACTTCAGATAGCTTCTAGAGGAGTTTAATATTTATAATTGTTCCTAGCTTTCGGCAATTATGGTGTTATGTTGCCAAAATAAAAACCCTTCAGATAGCTTAGCTTCTAGAGGTGTTTAATATTTGTAATTGTTCCTAGCCTTCAGCCGCTATGGTGTTATGTAGCAAAAAAAAAAAAATCTTCAGTTAGCTTCTAGAGTTGTTTAATATCTATAATTTTTTCTAGCCTTCGGCAGTTAAGGTGTTATGTTGCCATAAAAAAACACTTCAGATAGCTTCTAGAACTGTTTATCATTTCGAATTTTTTCTAGCTTCTATCAATTGGAGGATGTGCCCACCAAACACCCGCTACCCCCACCTGAAATTATTGGCTGGCTATGTTCTTGGTTACAGAAGTACACTGATACTAGTACTGAGATACACTGAGGTTCCAACACGAGGGGTGTAGATGTTGGCAGTATCGCCAACATGGCGACACAAAAACTGACGCCTGTGTAAAATGCCCCATTGAATATAATGTATCTTGGATTGTCTTGAATCATTTTTGACTCGGCGTTCTTTAGGTTACGATGACACACTTTTTAGATCGCAGCGACATAAATGACGCGCGACAGAGTATAAAAGCACTCATTGTCTCCTGTGTATTTAGAGAACGCGCGTCACCGTGTCGTGCGTCACGGTCTAAAGGCACTACTCTGGCAACAGACTAACCTGCCAATGAATGGGAGATCATGGTTCTATCCCGGTCGGGTGTAATGAGGATGCGTTTTCCTAAGTGGTTTCCCACTCTCTCCCCGCAAATGTTGGTACACTTCCTATATTTTTATTTATTTAGCACTGCGTCTTACTACCCGTTTGGGTTGTATGCTTAAGTACTAATAACACTAATAAGTTAGGAATAGGGAAGGTTGAAAATAGAGGAAGTGGAGGGAGAGAGGAAAACCATTTAGGAAAACCACCTCAGTTCATCCGAGTAAGATTCGAACCTCGATCTCCCGGTCCTCGACAGTCTAGCTCAACACGAAACTAGCGCGCTAGCTAACTACGCCACCGAGGCGGTTAGTGTAATTAGTACATAAGCATATAACCCGAATAGGTGGCAAGACGAAGTGCTAAAAGAAAAGTTTCTCATCTAGACACAGTATAGAAATAAAGATAGGCCTAATGAAACTTTAAATAAATTAATACACGGTACCTAACAAGAATAAGGTGTATTTTGGGTTCCTTACTATGAAGCATTTCGAGAATTTTTTTTTTTAAAGTTCTACAATATAAATAATGTCATTGAAAATCCAGGGCAATAATATAATATTAATTTTAATATAACTTCACTTGAAGTTTTAAAAACAAAGAACTAGAATATGTTAGTTTTTTTAATAATGTTATTAAGTATAACTTCTAAATCATTAATCTTGCAAAGCCCTTATATAAAAATATAACTAACTCAATATCAAGATAGTTATTTTTATACAAGCAAATAAATTATAGTGAAGATCTTCATAATTGGTATTTCTTAAATTTTATATTATCCCAAATAATGTTATTTTAAATATTGGCACATAAACGTAAAGATGATCCAGCAAGACTAAATACAGCTATTACTTAAATTTAATGATGGTTTATTTTTCTGTGATTGTATTGATTATTTCTATGATTGCTTACAATTAGTGGGATTGTTTACAAACTAGACAAAAATTATAGTGAACCTAAAATAATTTGTATATGACCTGTTTGAAGACAGAACTTTAGATTCTACTTTGTTAAAAAAACTAACTTCTTAAATAAGTAACCCAAAAATGATAACCAATATATACTTTTATAATTCTAAGTAGATTTAGTTTTTTAAGGATAACATTTTAGTAACTAGCATTTCACACATATTTATATTTAAGATGGTTTATGATTCAATCTTTAATTTTTAACTTATGATATTCATAAAATGACTATTGCAATTAGCATATTATTTTGTTATATATAGATCAATAAAAATAATCAGTTTTTGCTTTTGGAAGAATTAAGCTTTTAACATTAGGCCAAAACAAGTAAAATACATTCTTTCATCATTTGTGTTTGGTTATTTTACTCAGTTTCTTAATCTGTGAATACAATATTATTATTACTTGCACCACGCCTTACTACCTGTCTGGGATATCCACATATTTACACTAATGAAGTAGAGATGAGGAAGGTAGAATAGTACCGTGCTCCACGTCTTACTACCCGTCTGAGGATATCCATATATTTACACTGATGGGGTAGAGATGAGGAAGGTAGAATAGTACCGTGCTACACGTCTTACTACCTGTCCGGAATATACACATATTTACGCAAATGGGGTAGGGATGAGGAAGGAGACCCATTGACAAAAACTAGTTACTAATGTATCTTTGAAATCTAGAATTGTAAGCTTTGTAAGAAAATATCAATCAAGATACGTTATTTTCCAGTCTCCCCTTTATTAAAATGTTAGCAACGACACGTCTAGTATCACATTTACCTCGTTGGATATGGATTTCTATCTTGCCTTAAATAACCTTAGAAGGAAAGTGTCATCCCACACTTCCTGTAAGTAGTTTCACGGATATTTCGTAAGAGCTTGCAAAGAATAACGTTGAATTGAATAATTATTTCTTGTTGCTACTAATTGGTCAATAAGTTTTCATCTTGCTTGTTGTCAAAGAATGTAAAACTCAGAATATACAAAACAATAATTTTACCGGTTGTTTTATATGGGTATGAAACGTGGTCTCTTAACTTATAAGACGGAAACCAATTTAGGGTTTTTGGAAATAAGGTGCTTAGGAAGATATTTAGTCCAAAAAGGAATGAGTCTACTAGAGAATGGAGGTTACATAATGATTAGTTAAAAACCCTGTACTTATCACAAGACATTTCTAGGGTGATCAAGTCTCGAACATTACGGAGGGAAGGACATGCAGGCTGAATGGGAGGTTCTAGAACCTTGCTCAGATTACTAACTTGCCAACCCAATTGGAAGAAACCATCGGGGAAGATCTATATGCAGATGAGAGTATACGATTAGAATATACATGAAAGAGATAGTGTATAATGAGGTGGACTGGTTAGAACTAGTTTAAGATATGGATAAGGTGTAATGAGGTGGACTGGATAGAACTTACCCAAGATAGGGATAAGTGGCATACTCTTGTAAGTGCGGCAATGAATAATCGAGTTCCTAATGGCATGGAATAAATAAGTTATTTGGGTATATCGATATCTAAATTCTTCAAAAACGTATAACATTTACAATTTAAATATTTTATGATAGTTATTTAATGTGAAATTTAGCAACATCTCTCTTAACTACATTTAAAACACAATTAATTAATAAAAGACTTACGTCTAGTTAAATTTAGAATTAGAATTTGAATTTGGTTCATAAAAATAACTTGATGGTTTTAAAATTATGATCACCGTAATAATAAAATAAGACGAACAAAAAGTTTTTGAATCTAAAACTATTTCATAATACAAACTAACATGGAAGATTTTAAACATTATTTTGTTTATCTTTGAATAAAGTAACGATCTACAATAATTAAGTATATAATATTATGAAAGTCAAAGCTAAGGGGAACGTATGCTTGGAACGTACAGTAGGCCTACAATGTATTTATACTATTGGCATCATAAAGCCACAAGTCACTAGTGAATGTGATATCAAAGATTGCTCTTAGTAGCCAATGATATTCACACGTCCATCACAAACTCTGCCTTAAAATATGAGTGGAGAATGAACTTAAGGTTGGGACTATCCCTGGATATCTCAGTGGTAGAGCATTGATTGACACACCACAAAAAGGTCCCTGGCTCGATTCCCGTATTCAGGTGTAATTTTTCAATTTACTCGAATATTATTTTTTGTAGCACCGCATCTTACTAACCGTTCGGTTTACACACTTGTGTACTAATTACGCCAATGGTTTTAGGGAGGAAGGCTATATTTATAAGAAGTGTACACTCATTTGAGTGGAGGGAGAGTGGAAAACTATTTTTTTTAAACATTTCTAGTGTACCTGACTGAGATTCAAACCTCGATATCCCCGTCATTGGCAGTCTATTTTACTGCAAGAGTAGCGCGTTAGACCCCGTGGCCATCAAAGCGGGTATATCATTCGATTACTCATCTTGCTTAGAGCATTGGATATTAATTTAATTTGTTAACGTAATTCTATAAAATTTTGATGCAATTTTGTTTTGTGAGTTTACAATTTAGCTCAAGGTTAGAACAAAGCCACAATATGCGAACAACCCCCACGTATTGTCAGACGTGGTGACAAAACAATTGTCATATTAGTCTCGTAACAACATTCTAGATGTTTACTTTGATGTAAGAGAAGGTTTGTACAGTGTTTTGTTTATCAATTTGTTTTTGCTATGCATGGTTTAAGGCATTTAAACATTAAATTCACAAACTCTATAATTTTCTAATAATATTTACTTTCAACGCAATTTTGTAGATATTTCATTAAAATATTTTGCTTTGAAGTGTTAAGAGCTGCTAGCTAGCTGCTTTTATACGATAACCTTCCCTGTTCTTTTTTTAAATTTATTAACTTAGTATGCTGATGTAGCAAACTTTTGATGAAAATCGGTTAATGTATTTCGCTCATGTAATTTATTTTCCCTTCAAGAAACTTCACGCAAGTTTAATTCTTGTCCCATCAATTCGGAAGGGAAGGAAATAAGTTTTGAAATGAGTAGACGAGGTGAAGGTACTTTAAAGAGTAGCGGTAGCAATGAAGGAGAAAATAAAGTAGGGCCATATTGGTTAATAAATATTTAGCGAGTGCAAGACTCGGCCAAAAGACCGGTATTCGATCCTTCTCCAAGCCCCTATCATGGATTTCAAATATTGTTTCAACATATAACTCAAAATTTATTCACAACGTCATTAATCTTACAAGGAAATTTTTGTTTATCAATTAAGGATAGTAAAAAGATACAACATTTGCGATTGGTACACATTTTAAAAATGCAATTTGGAAAAACTGTTATGATAAAAAAATATGGAATTCTATAGCTTAATAACATAATAGAAATTTCATAAGTATTGATTTGGGGGCTTATTTTCTTCTCCTTCAAACAAAAATAACGTAGACTTAAGATAAGATTTATATATTTGATGATGGCTGAAGTACACCTCCCAAAGCTTTGCTTTTACTTTAATACACTGCACACTGAACGCCCTAGACTGTGTGACTAATAGTGAGGATAGCTTCGAAACAAATAAACTCCGTACTAAGAGAAAAGTAAGGATCAATTTTTAAAACTTTTTTTTCACACATTATGAGCATGAAGACATAAATAACGTGACTACTTGTTTGTGATGTTAAAAAGGAATCCATTATGGGACACCATCAGTATTGGCTTTTTTTTAAATCTTCTTTCCACCAAATTTCCTTACCCTTTCATATTACATGCATATATTTTGATTAGGCTAATGTGGTAGGAAGGAGGGAGGAATAATTTAGAGGAAATGTAACTCCATTTTAATGGAGGGAGATTGGAAAATCATGTAAGGAAAAACTTAGTACCCCCAACCGGTATTAGAATCACGATCTCCCCGTGACCAGTAATGCAGTCCAACATGAGAGTGACGATTTAAACTGTGCGACCACCGATGTGGGTCAATATGTAGTATTTAATATTTTAGGGGCAGTTCGTTTACCATCTGGGCAGCGCCAAACACCTGCATATGGTAATGATAGTAATAATAATAATAAATCAATTAATTCAATTCCATTAATATTTAATTAGGATTTAAAAGAAAATTACATAATTAATTTCATATTAAATCCAGCAGTAGGCCACCTAAATGTACATACATCTTCAAGTCTAGCAGTTAAATATCTAAATATAAAAATAATAAAAAAATTTAACATAAAATAACATTTTCTCTTAAAAATATTTACATATTTGTTTGAAATACTTATTTGAGGAATAGCTTAGAGTGTTGGTGGAAGTATATTAAATAATTTGTAATATGGAGGTGCAGCTCAGTTCTTTATTACTATAATAATTCAAATAATCGCCTATTGTTTACATTTCTTTGTTAGATGTTGAGCGGATGTTATGTGAATGTTTGTCTGTATTTATCGGAATGGTAATATCCTGTAACGAGGCTATACTCATTTAATTGGTTAAGAAGTATAATTTAAGTTGAATGTAAGTTTGTTTGTTAGCATTTTTGGTACCAAATATAAATTTATTTATTTTGTTTTCCTTGCAAATGTAAAATTTTTACTGTATAACATTTCTTTGTAGCAATAATAATAATAATAATAATAATAATAATAATTTAAATTTGTATATTATTTATTATAGTGCTGGCCAAGGGTTACAAAACCTATAACATTTCAGCACTGAAAGGTATAAAAGAACCTCACGTAAGACATAATTACATAATAAAATAAAATAAACAATCAGAGCTATGTAATGATACATACAAATAAATAGTTATTAAAAGATAATTACAATAGTATGAATAATAATAATAATAATATTAATAATAATTGCATTAATAAAGAAAAGTAGTGAAATCAATCAGCATTGATGTCGATTATAAGAACAAAAATAAAAACAATAAGCAGAATAATTTAAATTTAGATATTAGAGGTAGAACATGTACTTATTCCATTAGTGATGAGGTAGTTCCTTAAATAATTATTTAAGTTTGGCTCTTATTTTGTGGTAAAAGTCAAATTCGACAAATCTAGAATCTGCGCTATGGAAACAACAGCCAATAGGGCTGACCTTGTAATTATTATTATTATTATTATTATTATTATTATTATTATTATTATTATTATTATTATTATTATTATTATTATTATTATTATTAATAACTATAATAATAATAGTTTCACAAGACCTATAACAGGACAGCACTGAAAAGTACATCAAATATGAGAGTATATAAGAACAATTAAATAAGGAAACAAATATAACTAAATAATTATTTAAACGAGTTAACAGCGTCTTATAAACAATCAAGGCCGTAGTCAGGGGAGTTTTGGGAATTCAAACCCCCCTGAAATTTAATTAACCAAATATATATAGCTTTATTTATGGTTCAAACCCTATCAAAATTAAGGTACTAGTATAAATTAGGGGGCTGTGTCACCATAAAAAGCACTCCAGAGAGCTTCTAGAGGTGTTTAATATCTAGAATTTTTCCTAGCCTTCAGCAGTTAGGGGGTTATATTAAGATAAAAAAATTCAGATAGCTTCTAGAACTGTTTAGCATTTAGATTTTTTTTCTAGCCTTCCGCAATTGGGGGATGTGCCCACCAAATCCCCCCTCCCCCGAAATTATTGGCTGGCTACGTAAACAATGGAGTGAAGAACAGCAAATAAAATCAATAAACATTGTCATTATTTAAATAAAAGCCAATAAAGCAAAGTAATGTTTAACAAATAACTAAATATAATACAGATAGCTTTTTTTTTTTCTCTAGCAAAGTGCTCTACTTAACTCGTTCAGGTTGTATGCCGGGCTCTTTTTAAATAACGAGCTTGGCTCTTCTTTTGCGATAGAAATCAAATTCCTAGAATCTAGAGAAGCGTGCCTAGATTGTAACCCAGAGGTATTCCACAAGGTGCTAAAACTGTATTGGAGGTGTGGGAAAATATTTTGATAGCAAATACATTATTATGCAAATAACTGTTAAACAAGTTTACAGGTGTGAGAGACAGGCTAAAATTACAAAATTTCGTGTGAATAATACTATGCTAGCATAAATAAAAAGACTAACTTTGATCAAAATAAATATCAATATGACCTTTAGTAGAGGCTTGAGAGGTAATATGCCCCAGAAACTCTACGAAATTCATGACAGTTGATTTATTTTTTAAAAATCCGTGTTGATAATCTGATAGATTTTTCTAAACAGTGAAAAATATGTCCGTGTATTATTTTCTCGAATATTTTAGATAAAGAATTAACGATAGAACTAGGTGTATAAATATTAAGATTTGTTTTTGCCCCTTTTTGTAAAGAAGTATGGCAAAAGTTTGTTTTCATGCTAGGGGAAAAGTTTCCTTTGACAGACCAAGATTGAAAATATAAGATAACAATAGACTTTAAATGTTGGCAGAGACTTTGACAACATTGCCTACTTGGTGAATTTGAAGTTATTTTGCGCTGCGGGCTGTATCTTATCTTGAGTCGCCTAAGCACTATAAGCACTAGAGGGAAGAGAATGATTAGTTCACCTTACGAGGCCTCTAGTTTACCTGCTGATAACACTTCCCCCTTCCTCTGACGAGTCTACACACTCACTATACTATTTGCACCTTTAAAACAATGACGTGCTTTTCAAAATTGAATTTTTCTTGTTTCCTATTTTAGAAAGACATATGCTACCACGGATTCTTTTTTTAATCTACATCTTGGAAGGAAGATTTCTACAGGTCATTTTTTTTAAATAAACCAAATAACCTGAGTTGTAGACGATTTAAAAAAAATACATAAAAACTTTTTCAAGATCAAAAAAATAATTTTTTTATAAAAGTAGGACTATTTTTTATATTTATTTAAAACTTTGTGGTTTTTGATTCAATGTTGTTTGTATAAAACTAGCAGAATGAAACGTAAATACATTAACATGGGAACGTCTATATTTCCTTGCCACTACGTCACAGGTAAACAACATCATTAACAATAAAGCTTGGAATTCCATCTGTACTCGCACGTCTAGATGAACACAACTTTTTAATAGCATTAGCGACATCCACGGGTGTAATGTGGCGCTCATTAGTTTCAACAACAAGGCAAGGTGTGGCAGGTAAGACGGAATAATACAAGGAATGAAAGTGGATTCCAAACTCATTTGCAATTAATTAAATAAACCTTGTGTCAGACTAGACTTCTGAATACAGTGTGATCGGGGCTCAATCCCGGTCGGGTGCAATGAGGGTGGTTTTCTAAATGGTTTTCCACTCTTCTTCCACGCAAATGTGGGTGAACTTACTCTTAACTAAACCTTTCTGATCCCTAAACCATTAGTGTAATTAGTACATAGGCGCATAGCCTGAATGGGTAGTAAGACGTGGTGCCAAAAATAAATAAAAGAACCGTGATAATCTTTCCATTATTTTCTAGGTTTGATGGGGATACTTTATTCACACAATTATTCTTTTAACCAATTTTCTTCAATCGTTTTGTTTGATATTGAGACTATTTTTTAACGAGTTCATCCAAATGGTTTTACTGTATGTATAGTTAAAGCGGTTTTAACGGCTATACAAATGTATGAAAACGTGAGTAAAATTCTCTCTCTCTCTCGCTCTATATATATTGAATAATTATTTTTCTTCCTAGTATAATAAATACTCAAGCGTAAAAGAAAACCAATTTGGAAATTTTGAGGAATTCTGAATTGTAATTTCAGGTATGTGAGTATTGATTTTCCTTCAGACTAATTTGATAAAATTCTCAATTACTGAGTTAACATAGTTCAGAAAGTTCACGTTAAATACCCCATTTTTTTAAAATAATAATAATAATAATGTGAAGTTGAACTGTCAAACTGTAGTGCGTTTTTGTTTCTGAATGTTTGGCATGTGGTCGGCTACCATTTTATGGAATGAATGTATCACTTTAAGAATCTAGCAAGATGTGGCCATCGGTTCTCATATGGTTATACTTCAACACCATTTACATGTGTGTGTATATATTGGGTATAAATTATTGTTGTTTACTACCCGACATATATTTAAATAACTTCTGAAATTTCTAAGTTCATAGAAAGAGATTAGGATGGATTTAAGGTCTAGCAAATATATATATATATTTATATATATATTAAATGATATATATAAATATATATATCATTTATTTAGCACTACAACTTACTACCCAATCAAGTTATGCGTGTATGTATTAATTTCGCTAATATACTCGTATTATGGATGAGTAAGGTTGAATTCAAGGAGGCGCAGCCGCATTTGCATGGAGTAAGGGTGGAAAACAATTTGGGAAAATCATCATCAGTACACCCGACCGGGATTTGAACCCCGATCTCCCCGTAATTGGTAGTCCGGTCTATTGCGGGATGTCTTAGACCTTTCGACCACATAATAATTTATAATACTTACTAATAATGTATTTGTTAGTTTATTATGAGGATTCAAATTTGTGTACAAAGAATTTTATCATTTTTATTAGAATAATAAACAGCCTTTTTAAAATGTCAATCAATATATTCGTTAATCGTAAAAAAAATAATATTTTTTTAAGTTCTCATAATTCCGATTTACAGTCAAATATTAAAGTCGTTCAGTAAAAAAAAAATATTGTCCTTTAAAAAAAAGTACATAAAAATATTTGTGGGGGGCAAATTTATAAATGCTTATCATATAAAGACTTTTAAAAAAAGAAAAATATTTCGATTAAAACTTGACATGGTCTACTAGTAAAATTAGTGTTAATATATTCTTAATTAATTCATACTAATAGACATGCAGCCCTAATGTCAAATAATATAGTCTGTTTTTTCTAGTGAGGGTAAGGTCGGATCTCATATCCCAGCCGGATGTAATGAAGGTGCATTTTCCGAACCATTTTCTTACGTTCCCTTTACGGAAAAGCGGGTTCACTCCCTATCTTGGTCTTAATACTTTTACTTTATCTAGACCCCTTGGAGAAAGAAGTATTGTGATCGTAAAAAAAATCAAACTCAAGATTTTAATAAATCTCGAAATGTCTTGAGAAGGGAATTAGGAACAAAACCCCTTTCCCCTCCATGATGAATAATGATTAGTCGATTTCCTTTTCCAATAGGCGTCGTAACACCCGGTTATAACTTGGATTGCCAGCATGTTTTTACATCATGACACACATTAACATAGGTTACATTAACATATATTATGTTCCTTCCACTACTCATAAGTTCACGAAATTAACGTAAATACCTAGTTCTCCATGCCGTTATTTCAGGGCGTTTGATAAAAAAAATTATTTTTTTATGTACATGTTTTCCACTTAACTCCCAAACTTTTGTTTATTTTTCTCAAATACTCACTGCTACAATCTATTATAGTCCTATTATCTTTAAAAGACCTGATTGCAGTTTATTAAGTGTTGGCACAGTTTTTCTTATACCATGAAATGCGTGTTTTTTTTTTTGTTTTTGTTTTTTTATGAAATGATGCTTTCATGAAATCATCCATAAATATTATTTTACTACTCTCCTTGCACTTTCCTTTCGGAATAGAAAAGTTCAGGTGTCTTTTAGAAAGAAGGGGACATTTCATTTCCCTTCCTTCGAAATTGTTTTTGCGCTACTTAAAGACATGCCTGTGGCTTCACTCGTACATTCAACTATATTATATTTTAATTTAAACAATTCTTCCTGGTTTATCAAGTTATCATCTACATTTTATACAATTTCCCTAATCTGTCCTCTCAAAGAACGTCCAGAAACACTTTTGGAAGATGATGCTGCCATTACATAAATGTTTGTTAAGTATAATATATTTACTATACAATCCAAGTACACAGGAATTGTAAAATATACACACAAACTATTTAAAGTTTCAACAAATTCCCATTAAAATACATAATTTGTAACAGCTTATTTCGTCTAGCTAGTGTAGCACGTACTTTCAGACAGCCGATGTGGAGCATGCAAGCGCTGAACATAGATTTATTCTCATCCTTCGCAGTAGAAGAATGTGGGTTTGCGCAAGTTGTTTTCTATCTGGGGCTGCTATACCTTACTGGGGAAAAGGAGCAAGAACTTTTTTATTCTCTTAGCACCGAGTCTGACTACCCATTCAGATTATACGCATATATACGAATTACCCTCATGTGTTAGGGGTGGGTAAGGTTGAATTTTGACTAAGTATACCCGCATTTGCGTGGAGGCAGAGTGGAAAAACATTTAAGGAAAAATACTTTCAGTACACCCGGCCGTATTTCTAACCCCAGTATACCAGTCATCGGTAGTCCAGTCTAACGTGATAGTGCTAGTGAACCGTTCATTTACCCTTAAAGGTATCAAGTTTATAAGATAGGAAAAGGTAGGGCTGCAACCTTTCAAGGTAGACGGAGTATACATTTTAAAAGTTTCCAGTGCTATGTATAATTGGTAATATTGTTTTGACCTTTCATCGCACATTCTGTGTTCGAAGTAATCAACTGAAAACCCCAGTCGATCACCGCAGGCAGCGTTCATTCCGCGTTTCACCTGGTTCTATTTGACCAATCCCGCACCCCCTCCCCTTCTCCTCTTACCCTACCAGACAGCAAATTGTTTCTGGTGACCCAAACCCACGTCGGCGCTAAATATTTGAACGCGGGGACATAAACATGTCCGTGGTTAGCGCGTCTGTCGTCGTGTTTCACTGCCGCTTCTGCGGTAAGCGCGTGTGTGTTCCATCGCTTGGAATTGAGTACCCGCAGGGCTGCCAACTGTCACGTCTCAAGCTATCACACAATCAAATGAAATGGCTCGTATTTATCCTTGTGCTTCTAACAATTTTTTTTTTGTTCTCTCAATTCTAAGACATCTTTGTTGTGCTTAAGGTTTTTTTTTCCTTTAGAGAAGGGGGATTTAGAGATTTGGGACAAAACATGCTTAAAATATTCGAAATTGAATAAACGGAAGGTTGCAACGCATATAATTTCTTGTTCCTTCATCTAAATAGTACTTATAGCTCGTAAAATATGTGAGACCAAATAATAAGCATTGCTATAGAATCATATATATTCAAAATATATTACAAATACAAAATACTGATTGTATAAAATGAGTATGAAGGAACAACATAATCGCGAAAAAAAATCATAATATGTATTTAAATCTTATAAGAAAATTTTCTAAGATATGTTCTCAGTAAACTACCTTTGAGAGCGTGCATCACCTGCCAATAAACCACCTCGGTGGCGTAGTTAGCTAACGCGCTAGTTTCATGTTGAGCTGGACTGCCGAGGACGGGGAGACCGAGGTTCCAATATAGGTCGGGTGAACTGGGGGG
>CABFWO010001670.1:79958-96122 GCA_902155825.1 Timema genevievae
GGGGGAGGGGGGTTTCCTAAATTGTTTTCCACTCTCCCTCCACACAAATGTGGGTTCACTTCCTCTAAATTCAACCTTCCCAATTCCTAGCCCATTAGCGTAACTAGTACTTAAGCGTATAACCTGAACGGGTAGTAATACGCGGTGCTATAATTTAAAAACCTGCCAATCAACTTTGTGATACACTCGGCTATAAGTCGTAAATTTACACTAACACTTTTTACATGGATCATTTTTGATCAAACAATAATGGAGATAAAGAGTTAATACACGTTCCTAATACTGAACATTATTGAAATATTAAATGATATTTGGATTAAAACTGCATTGAAAAGGCTGTTTTTGACCATTTTAGAACGGCTTCACAGATAAGCACTGCACACAAATCTTCATTCTATCATAATAGGGACATACTGTAGCTATTAACAAGAAACTTTCTCTCTTTGTCACCCATGAGAATTTCTAGTAATCATTCAAATACGAATGCACTGCACACATTTCTGACATATTGTCTTTTCTTTTCCCTTTTACTCCCATACCTCGTGCGAGCCGAGAGCTGAGCTGGGCCTGCTATGATGAACGCTCCTAAGTAAGTTTTCCTCATAAAACAAATACATCATCTTTTTAATAACAATAAACCCACTTTGTATAAACATTTTAAACAAAATTGTTCAAATATTTTTAACTACGTAATTTCAAATTTTCAAAAATAAGTTATTTTAAAATAACCTAAGATTATTTACAATTTATGAAAATAAACACGTTTTCTTATTTATCAAGAAAAATTACATCCAGATATTCATTTTGAACTCAATCTTCTCAATATCCAATTTCAAAAAATTTCAAACTTTCCATAATGTGTCGTAAGTAAAATACCCTTAAATTAATGTATGTTAGAATAGTAAAGAAAGATTATTATTATTGATCGTGTAAAATAGTCCCCTGATACCAATTTTGAACAAAATCGTTAGAGATATTACCCTTTTATTTTATAAAAATCAGTCACAAGCAAACTACTTACTATAAAATGATTTTTTTGTCAGAAAACAAAAAAATATATATACTTATTTATAATGTATAAAACTTAAGAGAACCAAACCGCTTGAGCCATTTTTATATTGTGAAATTTAAAAAGAAACAGTCATCATTAAACAACTGTTGAATGAATCTTCCCACAAAAAAAAAGCCATTATACAGTTTTATTTGTCATGTCGAATACTCTCAAGACAATAATTTGGAACTAAGTCGTTGAAGCCATTTTTAAAATATTTCAAGTTTTTGAAAAAAAAAAATATCCTTCTGTAAGCTAACCTTCAACAAATCTTTGCCCAAAAACCAATGAAACAATGCTATTTATCATGTAAAACAATTTTCTAAAGGTGCATTTAAAACACACACACATACATATATATATATATATATATAAAGTTTGAACAAAATCTATCCATTATTTTCGATCCTTGGCCATGGAAAGACAGGCAAACAGAAAAACATACAGAAATGTAAAATGCACTTTTTTGTGTCCGGGTTCACATAAAACCTATATATATTTATCTTAATCTCAAGATTAATTTTTTCACAATTGAAATAAATTATCCTGATGTGAGAAAGTAAAAAATTAACATCGCCTCTCACCAAAGAGCATACATTAAATAATATATATTGTTTAAAAAACACATATTATTTGTTCGGTACATTTTCAAAAACTTTAGTTATTTTATATTTCAAAGAGTTACGGTGATAGGATCCAAATTTTAAATTTTCGCTGTTAGGACCGATTTTGAGAAAATCAATTTTCTTCTACTAACCCGTGATTAGTGAGTAAATTACCTTTAATTAGGGCTGAATGAATAGTTCAAAAACACCTCTGGGGAACCTTATCAAAACATTAGATAACAAGTTTTAGCCTGAACAGTAAAACGGTTTGGACTCTAATCCGAGATACAGGCAGGCGACGATGCAAAAAAATAAAAAATAAAATAAAAAATTCAGGTTCAGGGGGTCAAAAAACTTTGACATCCAGCAAAATATAAAATTATATATTTTCCTACTACCTATTACAATACTTTCTCTCTCCTATGTCTCGCGAGAAAGTAAATATGACATCTGGACCCACGAATCAAACCCGGGATATTTAGCCTAACGCACCAAAGCTATCCAAGATTCTTCCCGTGCGCAGGGTCATTTTTCTCTAGTTTATTAAGGCCGAGTCTGTGATGGATGGGTGGAAATCGTTGGCGAAAAATTGATCCATCATTGATACCACAGCCACCGGTGATTCGAGTTTCAGCTTTATGCTGCCGAGTAAAATTTAAATTGTACACGAAAGCTTTAATAAACTGTACAAGAGTTCGCTTTCTTCCATGTTGTTATTATTATTATTACTATTATTATTATTATTATTATTATTATTATTATTATTATTATTATTATTATTATAATTATTATTATTATTATTATTAGCACCGCGTCTTACTACCCGTTCGGGTTATACGCACTTACGCTAATGTGCAATGGTATGGTGATTGTGAGATGAAATGGAGGACCTACAGTTTAACGTGGAATCCGAACCACGGTAGAGGCCTGGCATTCCATACATTCACAAGTTGTGATTAATACACAGCTTGTCAGAGGTTCTTCCATGTTAACCGCGTTCATGTACAATTTCATTTTTACTTGGCAGCATAAAGCCATCCAACCGAGTCGCTGAGGGCTGTCGTATCAATGATATCTCATTCTTAGCCGATTATTTCAACACTTACCTACATCAAAGACTGCCTTAAGGTGGGAGTGTAGGAAACGCGAGAAAAGAGCAGTGAAAATAATTATTTTGGCCAAAATAAATTAAATATGTCTCAGGTAGAAACATGGATTTTAATTTTCTTCACATGTTGATTTGAACAGTTCTTGAATATCCGTCAAGGATGTCTTGGAATTTAATGACAACTTTTCTTCTCAATTTACAAGTTTATTTTTGATGACATATGGAACAACATTTTGGTCCAAAAAATGTTTAACTATAAAAACTGCAAGAACACTGACCTTTTCTCACGTTTCATACTCTCTTAACTTAAATTAATAGTGAAATTTGATCCTGAATACGTGAGTAATCTTTAATAACTTCATGGTAGAACATTAGTTCTTAAATCAAAAGGTCCCGGGTTAAATTCCTGGGTCTAGGTGTAATTTTCAAAGTCACGAATATGACTCTAGATATAGCTATACCCGTAGCTTATAAATAATTTCAATCTTCTTCTCCTTTTGTATCCCTTCATTTTGTCTCTTATATTCGTTCTTTTGCTCCCTCTTACAACTAACTCTCTTCTCCTTCTTTTGTTTCTCTTTGTTTTTTATATTTATTAACTTTCCATCTTCTCTTTGATGTTATTCTCTCTCTTCTATTTATCTTCCCATTCTACGTTTCTTCACCTTTGCTGTCCTATTCAATTTTCTCTTCCCTCTTATTAATATATTTTCCTTTTGTATTTCTTGACTTATTAAATCTTCTTCTCCATCTTATATCCCTCTTCATCTTTTCTATTTATTCACTTTTTTTTTTGTATTTTATCTTATTCTCCTTGTTATATCTATCGTCTTGTATTCTATTTACCAACTTTCTTTCTTCTATTTGATCATCTTCTCTCTCTTATATATTTCTTCTTCTTTTCTATTTCTTAACTTTATTCTAGTTGATCTTTTTTCCCTCTTGTATAGGCCTATCTCATTCCATTTTATATTTCTTCACTTTCACTCCAATATTAGATTTTCTTCTCCCTCTTATTTGTCTATATTTATATCAATTTTTTTTAGTTTCTCTCTTATAATTTTACTCTCCTTTTAATATCCCTCTTTCCCTTTTCAATGTCTTCACTTTCTCTTTTGTATTACTTTTTCTTCTACCTCTTATATATTATCTCTTCTTATTTTCTATTTATTCATTTTCTTTATTCAATCTTCCTCTCTGTGTTCTATTTCTCTTCCCTCCCTACTATGTCTCTCCCTCATTCTGACCCACAATAGAGATGTAATCCAATATATCTTTATGCCACCTTCTAAACGTCTCCCCTCCTCCCGTCCCAACCCCGTCTGCGCCGGTTCTTCAAGTAATGAAAATCTCGTTGAGCAGCCGTTAAGTCGTCCCTGGGTTTGTTTTACCCGTCCCCATTCCCCAGTCACCCACTCCTGGGTAGCAGAAGGTTTCAGCCAGCTCGTAAAAGTGTTTTCTACAGGTGTTCCTTCAAACGATTTTATTATCGTGATAGTTTTACAGCTCGTGTCACAGTGAAAGATCCCAAGATTTTTATTAAAGAACAATTTGAGCCTGGAATGTGAAACGTGATACATATAGCGAGTATTCTTCACGGGATAAGTTATGCGATTGCTGATGCATATTAATAAGATCTAGATCTATTTTCATCAAAATTGTTAAATATTTACACGACCGTCTTAGGTACTATCTTTTATAATAAAGTTCTGCCTTGATAGCTTATGTTTATACTCTAAAAATGTTTAAAAGTGCTTCTCTCCATTGTAGTTCAAAGAACTATTGCGTATAAAATGTAGTTCTGCCTTTATATTGTATAGTAATACCGTTAAACTAGGATAAAAGTACTCTAATTTTCATTTAGGGACAATCAAATGTCTGAGCTGATAGCATTCCAATCTTGATTTAGTACAGAATACGCAAATAAAATGACAACTCTACTGATAAATCCTAGTTTCTGTCAATATTTTTGTTTTAAAATTATATTTTATTTTCCATGATTATTTATGACATCAAATTCTTGGATCAAAATATATTAACGTCCCAATTTTCCTTGTGATTTATCTTTGTTAAAACCTCTTTTTCTTCCCCATCTGCCAGGTCTGTAAGTTGAACTCAAAGGAACGATGTAGATGAGGAAAATTTCACCATCGTTCATAATTGTTGAACCCATGTGGGGTTTTGAAAGCAGTGTCATTAGCTCGCTTCTCTCGGCTTTTCGTCGCTCCTGTGGTGGGTAGAATAACATTATCTTTAGAAGGCTCCATCTACTTAAGGTTTCATTTAGCTTCATCGCACGACGCCAGTGGAACAAGGGCTTCACATCAGAGGAGAACCTAGACCGTCATCAACAATGGAACATCGAGGCGTTGAACGTTAAGGGCGCTGCCTAACTCTGACGTCACAGCAAGTCAAGATATGGCTTCCCATGTTAATGTATTTACGTTTTATTCGGCGAGTTTTAAATACAGAACATTGAAACAGAAAACATAACTTCTTAAATAATGGTCTAACGCGCTACTCTTACAGTAGACAAGACTGCCGATGAAGGGGAGATGAGGTTCGAATCTCAGTCGTATGTACTGAGCATGGTTTCTCCAAAATTGTTTTCAACTCTCCCTCCACGCAAATGTGGGTAGACTTCCTCTAAATATATCTTTCCTAATCCCTAAAATCATTAGCGTAATTAGCGCATAAGTGTATAACCCGAACGGGTAGTAAGACGTGGTGCTAAAATTAAAAATACATTTTAGACCTCGGCCCATTTACACTACGTCTACATCATCCTTTTTTTTTCAATAAAAAAAATCATACTTGAAGGATCCTTATTAAAATCAACCCCTCCACCCACACACACACACACACACACACACACACACACAAAACAGCCCCTGGATCCTCTCATGGAATCTTTTACCAGAAATTTATTAAATCCTGGTTTGACTCAGAAGAAGAAATATACTATTTGTGTACGGGCTGATCCTGCTAAACAACTAGCGCCATGATTGGATCAATCTATATATGAAGTTTGGTGCTGTTTTTAGTAAGTAAATGAGTGGTCGTTTGGACCAACCCAGAGTGGACATATGAACTAAAGATAAACAGAATTCTTCCTTTTATCTATGCAGACATAACCTAAAATACCATCAAGCAAAGTCCTTCATTATTTGCAGACCTAACATATCATAACTTAATCTAACCTGACAAAACGTAGTTATTAGCCAATTAAATAGACACTATCTATAGAAACGTGAGTCAAAAAAGTAAACAAACACATAAGGAGTGATTGATTAACAGGTGTTTTCACGACTGCGCCAAATCTCCTATAACCAACCTGGTTCGAACAACCCGTGTATTTCAGCTGAAATAATCCCAGATTGAGCCAAAGTCCTACGCTCGATGTACTTTCATTTATATGTTTAGAAAGTATATGCTAAGAGCAGTAATTCCAATCAAATTAGTCAATTTTGCCATTATGAGATAGGCATTTTACTTATTTCAAATTTATAAATTATACTTGATTATTCTATAGCACTAGGAACCAAAAAGCTGATTGACAAAACTTATAAAAGTACGCCACACATAACTATCTTGAGTTAGTTATACCCAGTCAACATCATTACACCCTATACTTATCTTGAGCAAGTTCTATCCAGTCACCCTATATCTTTCAGGTTTATTCTAATGTTATCCTCCCATCTGCGTCTAGGTCTTCCCATTTGGTTTGCGAGTCAATACTCTGAGCATGATTCTAGATTCTTCCTTTTGCACTACATGTCCTGCCCACACTAATCTACGAGACTTGATTATCATAACGATATGTTATGTTGAGTACAATCTATGTAACACATCATTATGTAACATCCTCCACTCCTCAGTATCCTCGTCCCCTTTTGATCCAAATATCTTCCTAAGTACCATGTTTTCGAAAACTCTATTTTTTTTTGTCATCGTGTAAGGTAAGAGACCACGTTTCACACCCATAGAGAGCAACTAGTAAAACTTGTTTAGTATATTCTGAGTTTAACATTCCTTGACAACAGGCGAGATGCAAACAACCTATTGATCGAGTAGTAGCATGCATTTTCCGACTGTATTTTTTTCCCAAATTTCCAATATAATATCGTTTTTGCTCGTTAAAATTGTTCCTAAATATGTAAGCTCATTACTTGTCAAATTATCTGTTGCTCCAAATATTCTCTAAATAATTGTCCCCACTCTCTGTTCTCTATATGTTCTTATACTTAGTTTATTCGGCGTTCACTTCTAAACAGGCTTCCTAGCTATTGGCTAACAAGCTAAATCATCTGTGTATCCTAATAACTGTATTGTACCGTTTAATGCCAATCCTTCCTTACTCCCTTGAATTACACAAATAGCATACTCTAAGCATAGATTAAAAAGTAATTGGGAAAAGTGCATTTCCTTATTTCAACCCATCATGTTTTAAAGGTGTCTGATAAGTTATATCCAACACTTACCCTGCCTCGCGTATCAGTCAAACATAGGTGACCTGGTGGTCTTGGGGTAAGGTGTCAGACTTCTGTACTGGGGGTCCGGGGTTCAATCCACGGTCCCGGCACAGATTTATCTGATTGCAAAACCCTTCCTTCACCTCTGACAAAATGTGTATTAATCTCAACTTGTGAATGTGTGAAATGCCAGGCCTCTACCGTGGTTCGGATTCCACGTTAAACTGTAGGTCCTTCATTTCATCTCACAATCACCCTACCATTACACATTAGCGTAAGTGCGTATAAACCGAATGGTTGCTAATAATAATAATAATCAGTCAAATATACCTTAATTAGCTTAACAACTTTTTTGTAATATTCCAAACTTAGCTAAAACTTCACAAAATTTGTTTCTTTTTAACTGAATCATCAGTCTTTTTAAAATATATGTATAATTTATGAGCAGTCATGTTGTATTCCAAATATTTTTTCTAATATTTGCCGAATAGTAAATATCGATCTGTTGTTGATCTATTTCATTAAAATCCACACTAATTATCTCCAACTATTTCCTCTGCTTATGTAGTCAATCGCATTATAATTACGTTAGATAAACTTTTATAGCATTTTGGTTGCAGTGAGATACCTCTATAAATTATAAATTAAGATGCTTAATTTGACATATAATATGTTTAAAGCTCATTTAATAATTAAAAGTAAAGTTTTTATTATTTTTAACCCTTCTTGCTGATGTAAAAATATTATATTTGTTTGAAATTTATGTTGATTCTCTCTTTTTTTTAAATGTGACTTTTGATATATTTTTTTTCCCCTCATTTTATGAAATAGAAACCTGTTTGTTGAAGAGGGATTTTGAACCACGAGCAACGTAAGCTCTACCATAAAGATGTATATAGCCGACTTCTGTTTATTTTCCTCCGAAGTAAGACGTCAGAAAGTAAACACAGCTTCCTTAACTTAATTTAGTATATAATGACTCCCATTTAGGGCGTAATTTATAGATGATTTTAAAGAGAATGTATACAAAGAGTTTATTTTAAAGAAGAGGTATTTGTGAAAGATATAGCTATTAAATAGCTGTAAATTAATTTTTGAAAGTGTTGTTAAAAAGTTGAAATTTAAATAATAAATGATTTGTATTATACAATTATGGGCAATTATTATCTTTATAGGACGTCTTGTAAATAATGTTTAGTCTTTCTACTAGTTCTTCCAAATGAATTTTTTTTTTAATAATCGCTTACCATTTTTTACTTTCTCTCTATCTTACAGGTAGAGAAAGTATGGTGATCGTCAAAAAAATCGAACTCGAGATTTTGATGAATTTTGACGTTTCATGACTTCCTGAATCCGAAAAAGTGGTTTTTGAATTTCCGTCTGTCTGTCTGTCTGTCTGTCTGTACCTCCAACTAGAGCCTAAACTATTTTACCGATTGAGCTGAAACTTGATATCTAGGGTTTTCATAGGGTTGCCCCGAGGGATTTTTGGAATTGGATATCTACCCCTAAAATTAAGGGTAGTTTACTGAAGGGAAAAAAGAGAAAAAGTCGATTTTCTCAAAATCGGCTCTAACGATTTTGATTAAATTTCATTTATGAACATTAATAAATATTCCAAACAAAATGGCTACTCTCAATATTTCGGCAAAATGGCTTTAAGGGCTCCGGTCTGATGCGTAAATTAACATTTTTTATAATAGCTCCGAAACTATTTGAGATATGAAATTACTTAGCATTACAAATATGTATATATATTTATAATACAGATATTTTATCCGAAACATATTTTTATAAAATCAATAACTTTCAATCTATACGCAATTATATGAATTTTTTAACTTTTTGGACATTAAAGTTTAAGTATTGCGACCGTAAAAAAAACTAACCTGAAATGTTGATGGATGTCGACGTCTCATGACCCCCCGAACCCTAAAAAATAGTCTTTGCAATGCCGTCTGTCTGTGTGTCTATAAAAACTTAAAATTAAGGGTAGTTTACTGAAGGGCGAAAAGAGAAAAATTTGGTTTTCTCAAAATCTGCTCAAACGATTTTGATTAAAATTCGTATCTAGGCGTTGATTAAGATTATAAATAAACTGGCTATTTTCATTTTCCTATGAAAATGATTTTTAGGGTACATTACAGAAGCGTTAATTTCCGTATCTCCACAACTATTGGAGAAACTAAACAACTTATCATTGCAAAATTGTAGGACTATTAGAAATAAAAAACTTTTATTTGACATATATTTTTATAAAAGCAACAGTTTCTGAGATATTTGCAAATATATTAATACAATTTTGTGAGCTTTAGTTGTAAACATATACTACTTAAGTCTTAACGCAATAATTCTCCAATGCCATAGAGTAATTAAATATAAGTATCTAAAAAAGTATGTTATTTTTCCTTAAATCTCTTAGGAGAAATGTTTGCATAGCAATGATCTATCTCCATTTTAGACTCAATAGTCAATATTTACATTTTTTATTGGTCAAAATGTATAAATGAATAATTAAATATCAATGCGATGACTTGAAGATCTGCAACACCTTATAAAATGTTAAAACTTTAACCAGAATCGAAATTTTAATACGAAGTGTTTACCTTTGTGGAAGACATTAAACTGTTTTAAATGCTCTTAGGTGGACAAAGATGCGCCTCTTTTCTCGTTGATTCTATATCATTGAATATTATTTTATGCGTGTTCTTATGTGGAGTGGTGATGATACAATGTACATTATTCCGTTCAGAAATCTTACGAGTTTATAGAAAGAGAGAGAAAGTCTGTGCGGTGCGCCGTACCATTTATTTTTTGCTTCTGACACCTATAAGTCACCTATGAAATAGATTTTAATTTAGTCTTTCTCTAATTTCTAATGAAAATAGGATGGATTTTAAATTGAATAAAATTACCACTGAAATACACTAATACAGCGTTTTTCAATCAGTTAACCACGAAGGGTCTGCGGGTGTTCCATGGGAGTTTGGGGGAGGATCAAAAAGAAGCAATAACAAATTTGAGGAGTAAAATAAATCTTTTTAAATCCACGATCACCAACGTTTTTTTAAAAATAACATGATTATAAAACTGTAGCTATTGAACCACAATCTTAATGAATGTTATTTTATTGAGATAATCTCTCCTTAAAAAACTGATGGTGTACCTTGACAATTTTATAGCCTTGGTCAGTAGGCCTTGAGATGAAAAAGGTTGGAAATCGCTGATATAATAGATTTACTTGAGTTGAGTATCATTTTTCTAATGTTGGATGAATTTATATTTGTTTTAACATAATAAGGCTATTATTTGTATGAACTTCTGAACATAAGCTAACCTAATTATCTCATATTCAACTTAGTTGGACCACTTCGGTAAGCGAGAAATTGCTGCGCAGACGTTCAGCTCTAACGCATTCTTTAATTCTGCGATGCGTTATTTCAAACTATGATTCACGTACAAATAAAATCAAAAGATTACAACAGGGTTATTTTTCCTTAATAGCCATATACTTTGAGTTTTACTAAGCGAAATAAATGTGCGAAAATGTGACATTAGCTCATTTTCAACGACTATTTAATCATATTTGCATTTCAATGAGATTAGGCTTGATGACAAAGGTCTCTAGATTTAGCCTTCCTCTAACAAATAGAATAATTTTTAAAGGCTCACAGCATAAAATTTTAAGATATTTGAGAACTAGCAGAAAAATTTCCACTTTACCAGAGATAAGAAGTTTTGTATTTTTCTTTCCCTTCTTTTTTATATACATGACAAAGGGTGGTTTAAGGTGAAGGACTAAAGGAAGTATAAGCTTAAAAAGACTATATAAGTAGTTCCAGAAAACGAATCAGACCATTGTATTTTAAACCGTGGGCTGGTTATCATTAATTGATACTTTACTCGCTGACCGAGGCGGCCGCCTTTATGAGTATAACTGTGATTTTTTGTTTTTCACCACGTCTTACTACCCATCCGTGCTATTTACACTTTTTTAACTACACTAATAAGGTTAGAATGAGAAAGATAGTGTTAAGAGAAAATGAATCCACATTTGCGTATAGAGATAATGGTGAGCCATTTATAGAACATTACCCTTAGTATGGTACCCGCTTCAGTGGCCGTATGGTAGAAAAGTGTCACACACGCACTAGACCACCGATGACGGAGAGATCGGGTTTCAAGTACCGGTCGGGTGTATTGAGAGTGTTTTATTTCCTATAAGTTTTTACTCTCCCTCCATTCAAATGTGGACACACTTCCTCTAAATTCTACTTTACTAATCACTAATTCCTTAGCGTAACTAGTACATATGCGTATAACCCGAACGGGTAGTAAGACGCGGTGCTATAAAACCTCACACTATACGTGGCCGGTATTTGAGCCCCAACGGGTGACCAGTGTGTTGGGTAGGTTCCACATGAGATTTTCACTGTAATTGATACTATCAATATTTGTTTTTCATATATATGCCAAATATGCCGTTTATATAGACAAGGCATTTTTGGTGTTTTAGATATATTTTCTCCACGAATTCCTTCTTTTCAAAGATGCTGTCTTAAATAACACGAACAGTGGTTATATACTTATGGTTGGAGAAAGTAATCTCAATTATCTTCAGTACTTCTACAAATATTTTAACCAGTTCTGTATGGATAAAATAAAATAAAATTGTAACAATACAATCCAATTATATTATAACGCACCAAAAACGTCTAAGAGCTAGGATTTGCATCCATTTGCATGATTCCGTAAACGAAGACGCAAACCCAACTCCAACTGATGTTAGTCAGTTGGTTATTTCATTTTCCTCCTTTACTGGTTCACCCCAATTAATGCACGAAAAAACTTAGGAAAGCATTACCTATGTGCGCAACTACGGAAGACTAGCTTTAATTATTACATTCAGAACATTCAGAAGTAATCCTGAATATACTTAGATCATATATGAACGATTTCTTGACTAACAACCCCACAATAGGCTCGATATAATTTCGCATGTGTTTCATTTAAAACCAAATACAGGTATTCACTTGAGAACGTTTATCATATCAAGCCCAGTTCAGCTTCTGGCTCGCACGAGGTATGGGAGTAAAAGGGAAAAGAAAATACCTACGATATACCAGAAATGTGTGCAGTGCTTTCGTATTTGAATGATTTCTAGACATTTTCTACGGTGACGATAAGGGACAGTGACAAAATGTCTTATTAATAACTATAGTATGTCCCTATTATGACAGAATGCAGATTTGTGCACAATGATTATCTGTGAATCCATTCTAAAATGCTAAAAAATGGCCTTTTTAATACAGTTTTTATACAAATACTAGCGGACCCGACAGACGTTGTCCTGCACGAACGTTGGCTTTTCGTTTGGGTGGCATAGTTGATTTCGATAATAAAACAAATACTATGTGCTCATCACAATTACAAATTCACAATGAACTCCAATTAGGGAGCTACAAAAATATTACAAATTCAGTGTTTGTCAAGACAACATACAAAATAAAACAACTTTTCATTTTTGGAATTTTGCCCACAACTCCACAAATATCAGCTGTATCAAAAAAAGTTGCGAATCTTGCTTACAAATTTGTATGCCGGGTACAGTTAATTTTATTTTATTGATCCCCCCCCAAAAACCCCAAAAAATCCCTAAAAAATAAAAAATTATAGAACCCGATTGCAGTGCCACCTACCGGGACCAATTGTGAATCTAAACTATCCACGGACCCACTCAAACACACACAAAAAATTTCATCAAAATTGGTCCAGCCAACCCCCCACAAAAATCCCTAAAAAATAAAAAATCATAGAACCCGATTGCAGTCCCACCTACCGGGTCAAATTGTGAATCCAAACCATCCACGGACCCACTAAAACACACACAAAAAATTTCATCAAAATCGGTCCAGCCAACCCCCCCAAAAAATTCCTAAAAAATCAAAAAAATCATAAAACCCGATTGCAGTGCCACCTACCGGGTCCAATTGTGAATCTAAACCATCCACGGACCCACTCAAACACGCACACAAAATTTCATCAAAATCGGTCCAACCGTTTAGAAGGAGTTCAGTGACATACACACGTACAGAAGAATTATATATATTAAGATAATTTCATATTTTAACAATGTTCTATATTAGGAACTTCTATTAACTCTGTATTTACATTATTGTTTAATCATAAATGACCCACGTGCAGTGGTGTTCATGTAAATTTACAATTTTTAGCCGACTGTATCACAAAGATGATTGACATGTGATGCACGCTCTTAACCGTATTGGAGGACAAGGTTTTGCAGTTGGGAGAAAAGCATTTAACCGAGTTCTCTTTTGCCTGAACTGCACCATAATGATATAAACATAAATAATCTCTGTTATATACGATATATATCACTTGAAGGTCTTCGTCAGACCCGACTAGGAAAAATTAGTTCTCAATCAGCGTTCCACTTTCAATAAAATTATGACCAGCGTAAATAATAACACCGGAAAAATGTTTTTTAAACACTCCCAAATGAACGAATAAAACTTTTTTTGACTAATTTTATACAAGCAAAAGTGATATCTGAAGTCAAGATTGTATTGACAGTTGCTCCACCAGGCATTGCAGTAATCTTATTGAGTTGAGGTAGAACAGCACGTTCAACGTTCAAACTGTCACTTTACAGTAGTCGACAGGATTAACCTACTATTATTATTAGCACCGCGTCTTACTACCCATTCGGGTTGTACGAACTTACGCTAATGTGTAGTGGTAGGGTGATTGTGAGATGAAATGGAGGACCTACAGTTTAACGTGGGATCTGAACCACGGTGGAGGCCTGGCATTCTTCACATTCACAAGTTGTGATTAATACAGGTCCTGTCAGAGGTGAAGGAAGGGTTTGGCAATCAGATAAATCTGTGCCGGGACCGAGGATTGAACCCCGGACCCTCAGCGAATAAGTCTGACACCTTACTCCTAGACCATCAGGTCACCTGAGTCGATAGGAAATAACAATATATTCAATCCGAAAAAAACTTTTCACTCATTAAAGTTCTTCAAGAATCCGTTCTAGTGGCGTGGGACGAATGCACTATGAAACATAAAGCGCACCTATAGGCAGTAATTCGAACACTGAAAGACATAAGAAAGTCAGCAGAACTAATAAAGGGTCTAACATTTGTATTTTGGGGTAGTTTCTGACAAATTTTGATAGTGATAGCCAAAGGCACAGGAAATGACATTGTTCAAGCATTCTTTAAGTAATATTAAACTTGGCACAACAATGAAAAAATGACTTTAAGCAGGAATATGCTTATCTATCTTATAATCAACAAAAACGATGGAAACTTTGCGTCCACTCTACTTTGCATTGCTAACGGATCTCTGACAAAATTCCACAATGTGATAGAGATAGTTGACAGATTTGAAGAAATAATACTCATTCGATTGATAAATTAACTAGCAATGCAACCCACTTTGGTGGCCGCATGGTCTAGTGCGTTGCTCTCACAATAGACTAGACTGTCAAGGACGGGGATATAGGTGGTGGTTAGGGCCCGGTCGGATGCACTGAGGGTGATTTTCCCTAAAAGGTTATCAACTCTCTTTCCTCGCAATTGCGGGTAGACTTCTACTAAATTCAACCTTCCTAATTCCTAGCCAATTAGCGGATTTACTACATAGCCGTATAACTCAAACGGGTAGTAAGATGTGGTGCTAATATATATATTAACAATGTATATTTAAATATCCCAAGTCTGCCACAAAAATCTTCTAAATGGTTGAGCGGACGAAGTATCTTTTCTCCGAAGAATCAATCCGGTGAAGAAATAAATGAAATGTTCTTTGAAAAAAGTTCAATTTGTGCAATTTCTAAGAATCCAAACCACATCAGCAAACGACTAGAATACTAAACTCTTGATATTACTAATAGGAGAGTAGAACGAACTCACGAATAGTAGATATATTCGTCAACAGCGCTTGGATTCTAATAATACTTCCATAGACCAATCTTAACTACTTACCTACCCGCTTCGGTGGCGTAGTTGGCTAGTGCGCTAGTTTCGTGTTGAGCTAGACTGCCGATGAGGGGGATATCAAGGTTCGAATCTCGGTCGGTTGAACTGGGGGCTGTTTTTCCTAAATGGTTTTCCACTCTCTCTCTCTCTCTCTCTCTCCACGTAATTGCGGATTCACTTCCTCTAAATTCAACCATCCCAATTTCTAATATGTTAGCGTAATTAGTACTTAAGCGTAATACCCGAACGGGTAGTAAGGCGCAGTGCTAAATAAAAAAACTACATACCTCGGGATTGAACAATCATCTTGAACATCCGTTTGGTAAATATTTATAGTAGATTTTAGTTTGTATTAAGCCGGTGAAATCTAGATGGTTTTCAAAGACATCAGTCTATATTTCAATAACCATTCTACTTGTAGTTTATTAGTTTCAATGTGAATATTAAATCAAATGAACAAAACTTCTGTTACTTCTCGTCATATTTATGAAACCGCCTTGAATTGATTGAAAAAAGTGTTTCGAGTCTATTACAAAGTTTATTTGTAGAGGCGTTGGTGAGAAAATGTCAAGGTGTTCTCCATGTAACCACCTCGGGGGTTCTTTTCTTGTTCAATGAACCAGGATCATCTTGCACCCCTTAAAGCCGGTCTTTCGGGACTTCTCAAAACCCGAGGAATTGATTGGTGCCCACTGAACCGATCCGCTCAGCGAGCGTTTTAAACTTCAAACAGTGGGCGGGTGGGAGGTTCGTAGAATTAGTCGTCGTGTTCAATTTGACTAGAGGAAAGTAGCATACGACAAAGAATAAAGTGTGTCAATTTCACGTAATTATCAAGTATTTCTGACTATTATAAAGCCTTGTCTACACACTACGTAAGCTCATAATAATCTTTTCAAATTCTGTTGTTGCGCCCCCC
>CABFWO010001670.1:96129-110100 GCA_902155825.1 Timema genevievae
CCCCCCCCCACGTGTCTTAGTTTTTGTTTGGGCTATGAACAAAATAATATAGATGAGCTTAAGATGTAAGGTAATATTAAAATCAATTAACCTATCAAACTCCAATATATTAAAGTCCTTAAACCACCTAAAACGATTTCTAAATGAGTTACAGAAGAATAAGCAATTAATGATTTCAAATCAACTTGACGTAGATATATTAAACTAACCAAAAATCCTCCTAATAAACTAATTCTAGTTCAAATGTAATTGAAAACTAAACCATAACTAATTATAGGTATATAAACATGGATTCAACCATAACCTCTAAGATAAGGAAGAATACCAGCTAAAATTATTGAACCAGAGACAGGGGCCTCGACATTACATTAATTACGCTAATAGTCCAACACCTTGGATTAGTCGTTGGCGTGTCTGCTTTCTCTTCTAAGGGTATTGGTCAACTGGTCAGCAAGCCTGGCTATTATTCTAGAGGTCCCGGGTTCGATTTCTGGTGGTAGTATATGTATTTTTCCCGAAGGAGAATTGTCCCTTTGGTTGCCATGGTCCGGTTGGTTAGGTTAATTGCGCTAATGGCCAGCCTCTTGGTATTGTGGTCATTACCCCTGGCTACCAATTTAGAGGTCCCTGGTTTGATTCCCAGTCGTACCATACCATAGGTATTTTTCCTAAAGGGAAATTGTTCCTATGGTTACTATGGTTAATTGTTGCCCCATAGACGGTTAGATATCTGCCCCTAGCTGACAAACACTGGTGGCATACACTAAATAAAGGGGGGTTCATTTCCAAGCATGGCTGAAAAATATAATTGGTGAAATGTGGGTTTCTCCTTTAACAGTGATAAATCAACGGTTGGGGGATGGATGTTACGTCTGTTCTATATTATTTAAGTTAATTTATATGTAATGTGCTGCTAGAATCAATTGGTTCAGAAAGTCCACATTAAATAAAATTCATAGAATTACAAAAAAAGGCTAATGGAATATAGATGAGGAAGGTATAAACCAGAATTTGCATAGAGAGAGAGAGTGGGAGACCATTTAGGATAAAAAAACTCAGTAAACCTGACAACAATTCTAACTTTGACCTTCCCTTAGTCGGCAATCTGGTCTAACACTAGAGTGACGCGATAGAACAGAGGTGACCAACCTGCGGCCCGCAAAGGCAGTTTAAGTGGCCCGATTAAGGTTCCCTTTGATAAAATAAATTAACAAAAAAAATCTTTGGTAAATAGATAAATGGCCTTGTTACGCTAACTTAAAGCAAAAAAAAAATTGATTTCTCTTAGTGTTTCATTGTTTTACCAATACGGTTAAAAAACGAAAAATATAATCATTGTTTTTAAAAGCCAGTTTTGGATTATTAGTGGAATATATATTATTTAACCATGACATTATTTATTCTAAATATATAATAGGAAAAAACCTGTAGTGAAAAAAACTATAGTGAAAAATCTATTGATATATAAGCTATATATATATATATATATAGATGTAGATATATACATATATTTCAATAGTTTTTTTCACTATAGGTTTTTCCTTAATATTGTATTTGAAATAAACAGAAATACCCTCTAGGTACCTTAATAAGGAATTAAATAAATATAAAGCTAGTTAATTTAGATACTGCTGATACATTTTGGCTTTATTTTTCGCAGGGGAGTGGTGATAAAGTAAAGTTATGTTAGAGGTTTGAGGCCTGCAAAAGAATTAGCAAACAAACCATTGTGTTCATAGAAATAGACCAATAACTAATTACTATATAATATATATCTCTAAAAGGAAAGCCTCCTTTCGCTTTATGAGATAATGGTATTAAATTTGAAAGCCATTACAGGAAAGGTGGATAGAAAAATTAAAAAAACCCAACGGACACAATATGGCTTTTACAGTGAAACAAAGAACGCAGTTCACACTTTGCATTATTACCATTGGACAAAAAGTTAATGTATATCTCTTGAAGAAAATCGATCGTTACCACCTAAACCCCCGACCTAGGTTTCATTCTATCGTAACTCATTAGGGGGAAGTGTGAAACGCATAATGAAACTTTCTTGTACCATATTCCAAATATAATACATTTACCTCACAAAGCTAAAAGAGGTTTTCCCTTTAGAGATATATATTATATATTCTCATCCAGTTTACATATCTTGTGTTTGACCTTTAAGTTATTCCTTTTACATTTTCCTATCTAACTGTCCTATAATTATTTAAAATTTTCCTTTTTCAACCTTTTTCACCTTTTTTAGAATGTTGCGTTGCGCTTTTCACACTCCCTTCTGATGAGTTCCAATAGAAATTATAGAATGAAATCTAGGTCAGGGAAATGGGGGTTAGTGATAAATTTTCTTCAAGAGGTAGCCATTACCTTTTAGTCCAATGTCAGTAATGTAAAGTGTGAACTGTGTTCTTCTATTCACTGTAAAAAACCATATCGTGTTATTTCCTTTTATATGTTTATGCACAGCTTTTCTGTACCTTCTTTCAAATATAGTATAGTTAAGAATAACTATAAAAGAAATACAAAGCTGAATTTTGTAATTTAAATTAATTATCGAATATAAAAAACATAAACATACAGCCATTGATATCTAGAAGGTCGCCGGCCCACAGATACGCCAAAAAGACAGGTTGGCTACCCCTGCGTTAAACCATATGACCATCGATGTAGGTGTGTGATTTTTAATTTTGTGTATGCAATCTGTATTCTTAATCACGTGATATTTGTTCACCCTATGGGAAAGTACAGTCATATAAATCAAAATTAAACAATTTCAACAAATTTTATATACACAATTAAAATTCTCATTATTGTATTTGTTGCTTATTGTTTCTAGCTAAAATAACTTTAACCATAATTTATTAAATATTTTCATGAATTATTATTAATAAAGGTGGATACATGAAAATACGATAAATTTAGAAAATGGCGACTGTTTCATTCACTCTCATCGGTGATTTCATTTCAATTTGCACATCAATATTAATTTATTTTTCTTCCTGTGATTGGTTCTCACTAACCGTCTGGGTGACAATCATTGGAAAGTTAAAGTTGGTTTTATTTTTATTTATTTTTATTTTTTTTAGCCACTGCTTCTTACTACCAGTTTGTGCCATACACATATGAACTAATTACGTTGATGTATTTGCCTGGAGGGGTTTCGTAAGACTTTTAAGAAAAGCCGTCCTCAGTACATCCAACCAGGACTCCAACCCTGATCTCACAGTTAATGGCAGTCTAACTTATTGCGATAGTGATTCCTTAGTCCTTTCGACCAACGAGTCGGATAATAAATCTAATATTATCGTAGAATGTTTAGAATATTATTAACACTGACCAAATAAAATATATGTTTTTTTGGTATTTTCTAAATTGTTCCTATTAAAGTATAAATGGGTGCCAACAATGATTGTTAATTATTGTGAATGTGATCACCCTCTTCAGATACACCGGGTTTGACCCCAGCTTATCCAGGCCCTACACTGTCTACATTAGCCCCATGGCTTCTTTGGTGCTGATTGACAGCTCACAGCTGACAGCTAACGGTTTTGAAAAGCTACCAGACCAAATTATGTATCCGTACGCTTAAACATATGATCTGCAAAAAACATGTGTTTAGCAGCTGTCACTTCTGACAATCAACATTTATGTATATACCTAAATGTTGACTGTCAGCTGTCAGCTGTGAACTGTCAGTCAGCACCAAAGAAGCCATGGGGCTACTGTAGATGGAAGTCGGTGCTGGAGGTAGTAGAAAAGGGGTGAGCCAAAGGTTATAATATCGACACGCACGCCTGCTGTTTGAAGATATTTATTGAATTTAGAGGGTGAAAGTTACACTTGCTGGAGAGGTACAAGATTATACTGGGTAAGTGTAGCAAGAGATTAAAATTTTACAGTAAATTTTCAACAGGAAAAGGTTCCTGTTTGGTGGCTTGCTGCCTATAATTAGGTGAAGCTGCTGGTTTGGGGAAGCTGGCACACAGAACCTATTACATGTATACATAAAGCCATCAAATAATATATTAGGCAGGCAGCATATAGAGACTATTGCAAACATACATAAAGCAATTAAATTATGTACTAAGATATAAGTGAAAAAGGGGGGGGACGGGCCGATTTTGGTACCAAATACTTAAAATAACAATAACATATTTTAACTATCTTATTGAAGGTATACTGAAAAATAAACTCCAAACAAATAATGGCAATTTGAGATGACACATTTCGGTGAGATGTTAAGATTATTACATTTCCTGTGAAGGATATGTATTCGTAAAAGATTTTATTCCAAGCCTATAACGCCTCTGGAAACAATGTTTGTTAACTTTGTTCTGAAACTGTTTCTTGGTGTTTTTTAAAATGTTTCCTGTTGGTCACAAACATAGGGAAACAGTTTGAAAACATGGTAGTCAAATTGTTGTCAACTCTTTTGGGAACAGTTAAACAATCACTGTTTCGCTTCCAAACTTCAATGATCAAACATTGTTTTCTGTCCAATTTGTTTTCATTTTTTTTTATAATCCTTATGTCCTCTACAATATTGCATCCGAATGGCTTTTGACTTTTTTCAAAATTTATAAACACAAATTGAGAGCTTTTCAACGATATTATTCAAAACATTTCATGTTTCTTAAGCGATTTCTATAGTCTTCATATGTCATATTCCACAACAGTGAAATATTAATAAGAGGAGTTCAAATCCCGGTCAAGTATACAGAGTTCTGATTTTTCCGATATAGTTTTCCCCTCTCCCTCACCCCAAATGTAGGTACACGCTATATAAATTCAACTTTACTTATCTCCAGCGCATTAAAGCAGAGGTCTCCAACCTTTTTGTACCTTAGAGCACATTCAAAACTAACGGGCACCAATTAATTTTTCAAGATAAATTTACTAACTCCTGCCCGGCTCAGAGGTACACATGGCCGTATTCATGGTGGAAGGAGGGGGGTCTCAACCCCCTCCAACTTGACAAAAAATAAATTTAAAAAATACTGCTTTATTTACAGTTTTAACAATACCAAAATAAGGATTCAAGAAAATATTTAACTACTTACCACCATTTTGGTGCTTGGGTACATTTTTAAAATATATATTTATTCTGTGTTTATTCAGGCAACAAAGTTGGATAGACTAATGTCAAGATATTTACAAAAGAAATAGGAAGTATTAGCATGGTATTAGTGAGTGTGGGGAGAATAATGGAAGGGGGTAGGTCTTGGAGATTAGAAAAAAGCAAAAACATTCAACTTGAAACTATTAGAATGGTAGTTCCTAGTACGAGGACGGGGAGATCAAGGTTCGAATCTCGGTCGGGTGAACTGAGGGCGGCTTTTCCTAAATGGTTTTCCACTCTCCCTCCATGCAAATGCTGGTTCATTTCCTCTAAATTCAACCTTCCCAATTCCTAATCCATTAGCGTAATTAGTACTTAAGCGTATAACCCAAACGGGTATTAAGACGCGGTGCTAAATATTATTATTATTATTATCATTATTATTATTATTATTAGTTCCGAGTAAAAGTAGAATTTTTAAATGAGCCGGCAAAGAAAGAAGAATGGGAGGGAGGGATTGGAAAGAGGGGGGCTTTCAATCACCAACTTCTTGAAAACAGCAAACCTGGAGATAAGCACAAACTTGATTTTGGTCGGAAAAGTGACATTAAAACTATTAGTCAAGAACTTTTCATCTGTGGTCAAAAAGTGGCGGGCAGACGCAAAAGGCTTGGTGCGCGCCATAGCGCCCGCGGCCATGGTGTTTGGGACCCCTGCCATAGATAATAAATGTTGCATAAGCTAATATTTTTGGACTGCAACAGCGCTTATTGTGAGAGTTTTAGTAACTAAAATGTAAGAGGTAACCGGGCACACTGGCTTGTTCGAGAAATGTTTTTGTTATTCTTATGGCCAAGAATGTGGCTCACTTTTATTTATTCAAGTTAGTTGAATATTCTGATGCTTTACTGTGTAGTATTTATTAAAATTCAGGCCATGAGATTTTTATTTAAAAACTATTTTAGTCAAGCTTAAAATTTATTTTTATAATTTACCTATTTATATTCAAATCAAAAATATTTAATAAAAAGTGCAATTTTATTATAGTTGTACTAGGCCTAGTTATTTAATTTATATTATATAAAAAATCTTACTCAATACTTGTTGGACAAAATATGAAGTTTTTTTTTAAACTTAAGAATAAATAAATAAACTTAAGTGTGCATATCTTCTTTGTTTTTGCAAGATTATTGAAGGTATTGGCCATACCACTAAAGACAACCGAACCAGAGTTTTCGTCCTTTTTCCTAACTTCAAAATATTGCCTACATTTACCACTATATTTAACTCAATTTATATTATCAAGATATTTTAATTTTTTAGTTGAAATTAATGGGAAAGCTCAGTTCAGACTAGCATTATAAATCATAAAATTATATATAATCCTAAAGTGTTTTTCCCCCCTCCCCCCAGTTTCCCGTCCCGTTCCCGTGGGAAATCGTTATTTCCCACCCGAAAGTTTCCCTAAGTTAAAATGCCATTCTCGCACAGCACTAGTATGAATCTGACTCCACCACGAGTCAACTGAAAGATCTCCGAGGCGTTACACATCTGGTCTTGAACTACAGACTCCTGCGTCTCCCGTTACACGCGTTTTCCCAGTTTAAAGCTTTCAGAACCCTCACGTCATATTGGCCTCAGATTCCCTCCCGTGATCCTCTTAGTCTCTCTAGCCAATCAGGAAGCTTCCCCATCTCAGGGGTGGCCTGGCAGGCTCCAAGCTGCCCAAGACTACCTCAGTTGGTAGCATGTCTGACTACCGAGATAAGAGTGCCGGGTTCAATTCTCAGCATGGCTGAAAAAGTTATCAATGGATAAGTGTGAGTTTCCCCCTATTCACAGTGAGGCATTAATAGGTGGGGGCTGGATGTTGTGTTTCTTATAGATTTAAGTTAATATATTTAAGTATGTCATGTGACTAACTTTAGTGGCCGAATGGCTTAAAGCGTTACTCTCGTGTTAGACTGGACTGCAGAAGACGGGGAGATCAGGGTTCGAATCTCGGTCGGGTTTAATGAGGATAGTTTTTCAGTTTTCCAAAATGTTTTTACACTCTCCCTCCACGCAAAAGCGGGAACACTTCCTATAAATATAACCTTACTAATCCCTAAAACCATTAGTGTATTTATTACTTACGCCTGTAAACCGATAGTAAAACGCAGCGCTAAAAAAAAAAGTTCAAATTAGAGTTTTCTTTATTGTGTATGACTTTATATAGATATGACAAACAAAATAACATTTGCCATTGGCCTTAAACAGCTTTTTTTAAGTTGCATTTTAAATATTTTCACTTTAAATCAAATTGTACACATTTAAAGATTAGAAGATTCGAATTTGAATCCGAGATTCGAAAGAAAATATAAGATCCAGATTCGAGAAAAATAAGATTAGATCCATCTATAGTTTAAAATAGTCGTTTTTAGCACCTTGTATTACTGCCTGTTCAGGCTATACACATAATATATACTAACTATGATAATGAGTTAGAGATGAGGAAGATCGAATTTAGAGGAAGTGTACCCGTATTTTCATGGAGGGGGAGTGGAAAACTATTTTGGTGAAACCACCCTCAGTAAGCCCAACCGGGATTTGAACCCCGATCAGCCTGTCAACGGCAGTCTAGTATAACATGAGAGTGACGCCTTAGAATATGTAGCCACCGAAGCAGGTTATAAAGTAGTTGAGGAAGCCCAGATCAACCCGGATCACAGTGATATATCGCTCGATATCTCGGTGCTCCAATCCACCCCTGACCCTCGCCCGAGAGGGATGAGGTAATGTTCCTGACCAGCGATTATCAGTGGAATCCAGTGAATTCAGCTCCTTCTCCCGTTCTGGCGAATCCTGTAATATGAGCTATTAATGACGCCTCAATAGCTTTCTACATTTCCAGTCTAACATTACAGTGAGTAATGGATATAGCCACAAGCGTTATATTGTAACTGCCTTTTGAGGCATATAATTAAACCTTGAATTGTTCTACAAATTGACATTTGAGGCACCGTCGAGAAAATACAAATATGTATTTCTTTTCGGTCAACATTGTTAACATTTTACTATATTATTATTATAATTATTAGGTGTTCTGTCTCAAGACAGGACCATTCCTTTTGTCAGTTTACCTCCAATGCGCCCTGATCTTTGCCTCCCCCTTCAGCTCCCAAAATTCTTATCTTTCCTTTTACTACATTATAAGGTGTTATTCCATAAGGTATTTATAATATATAGCAAAGAGTGATAGCTGCAGATTTAATGATTTTACGTATGAATACATGGAATTAAATCCATACCCTGTTTTTTTTTACGAACTAATATGTCGGACGGATAGGAAAGGATATTAGATCAATCATTTGGTTTACAGTTGTCACTTTTGATATATATTATCAATATCTATAAAATAATAATATTAATGTAATAAAATGTTATCAATGTTAAGAGCGTGCATCACATGACAATCAACTCTGTGACACAGTCGGCTAGAAATAGTAAATTTACACCAACACTATTGCACGTAGATCATTTTTGATCAAACAATAATGGAGATAAAGAGTTAATAGATGTTCCTAATACTGAACATTGTTGAAATAATTAATGATATTTGAATAAAAACTGCGTTGAAAAGGCCGTTTTTGACCATTTTAGAATGTTTTCACAGATAAGTACTATGCACAAATCTTCATTCTGTCATAATAGGGACATACTGTGGTTATTAACAAGAAACTTTGTCACTCTATCCCTTATCGTCACTGCGGGAAATTTCTAGTAATCATTCAAATACGAATGCACTGCACACATTTCTGGCATATTGCAAGCATTTTATTTTCCACTCTACTACCATACCTCGCGCGCGCGCACACACACACAAACGACCCGGGAGATGAGTTGGGCGTGCTATGATGAACGCTCTTAATGAGTATCAACAATCAGTCTTAAAATTATTGCAATTACGGCGTTGTCCGTACGGAGGACAGCATTTCATTAAACTTAGATTAGTTTTAAAATCATAACTGGACGCGGGATTTGAATCCAGGACCTTTGGCTTAGCACGCCAGTGCTCTGACCACTGAGCTATCCAGAATTCATCCCGTGCTTAGGGTCATTCTTTACTCAGCTCTTAAGGCTGAGTCAATATTGATCACAAAATTATAAGTTTTTATTTTCTAAAAGTTGCTCCAAATATACATTTGTAAAGAAGTCAAGGTATATTTACTTTTTCTAGTTGTCTACTATGTCTATTCAAAAGAATATGTGGTATAATCTAGCTTCTCTTGATAGTTTTTAACACTGCGTCTTACTACCTGTTTAGGCTACCCGCTTATGTACTAATTACGATAATGGTTTTAGGGATTAGGAAGGTTTTGCTTAGAGAAAATGTACCCACATTTGAGTTGGGGGAGAGTGGAAAACCATTTTGGAAAAAAACTTCCGTACACCCGACTGAGATTCGAACTTTTACCTCCACGTCATCGGCAGTCTAATCTATTGCGAGAGAAGCGCATTAGACTATGCGGTCACTGAAGCGGGTCTCTAGAAAATTAAAATATTTTCAGTTCATGAGTTGATGGTAACTAAACTTATTGTTTAATATGCCACTAACTCCGTTGTGTGAGTCCGCAAGTGATCTGTTCTGACCGAGCGGCCGCCGCCGTTAGCAATGATAGTGCCAACATTTGCGGATAGAGGGTGTCATGTGGTCAGCACAAAGAGCTCTTCAGTTGTTGATATCAGTTTTATAGACCGGAGCTGCTACCTATGTATTCAAGTAGCACCTCAGCTGTCTCCACGAGACTGAGTTTGACCCCATTTCAGACCCAATGCGTCACAGAAAAATTCTGAGTGTTTTGAGGATCGAACCCAAGAATTCTAGATCTGTAGCTAGGAACTGTAACCACACGGTCACAGAGGTGGTCTTTAATAGATTATACTAAATATAGAGAATAAAATATTAGATTGAGTTGTGCAATTTTAAAATATATATATTTTGCCTCTCATTTGTATCTACCAAAAGTGGATTACATTAAAAATTAGACCCGTTTCTGTGGCCACGTGGTATAAGGCGCTACTCTCACAGATGACTAAACTTCCGATGATAGGAGATCAATATTCGAATTTCAGTTGGGTGTACTGAGGGTGCTTTTCCTAAAATGGTTTTGCACTCTCCTTCCAAGCAATTGTTGGTACACCTCATCTAAATATTACTTTCCTAATCCATAACACTATTATTCTAAATAGTACATAGGCGGATAGCCCGAGCGGGAAGTAAGATGTGGTGTTAAAAAGTAAAAATATAAAAATTATATGAATTATTGCGGGCTGTCGAATTGAGTATTATTCTACAATTCAAAGTTGATCACCCTTAAATAAATTCTAATAACGCAAACCATATTTAGTGAATAAATCACACTAATTAAAAAACTAATAAAACCCATCCTAAAAGTTTTAATATTTTTTTAACAAAGAACAATTGATAGCTTTTTTTTTCTATCAAGGCAAAGTTTTACGTCATTTTAATATTTTTGAATTTCTCATTAAAACATCGAACAAAAAACTTTCTGCCCACAAAACAAGCCCTCAACCTATGGAAATTAAGGTTTGATTTTTACCCTTCATTGGCTTTTTTAGTGATCTAGACAGTGGCCATGATGTTTAAATCACTGTTTAGTTACACGGTGTAAAACTTCTTCTCCTAGCCACATCTTCCTTTTATTTATTGAGTTGAGGCTTGGGTTCAAGTCCCGGTGACGTAAAATATGTGTTTATCAATAGGCTTAAAATCTGGAAGAAACGTTTGATTAAAAGTCCACAAAATGTGCAACCCCTTTAGTTAATAACTCGGCTACCCACTTCGGTGGCCGTATGGTCTAATGGGCTAGTCTCGCAGTAGAATAGACTGCCAATGACGAGGAGATCTAGTTTCGAATATTGATTTGGTATACTGAGGGTTTTTTCCATAATGATTTTTCACTTTTCCTCCACGCAAATATGGGTACACTTCCTTAAATATAACCTTCAAAATCCTTAAAACCATTAGCGTAATTAGTACATAAGCGTATAACCCGAATGGGTAGTAAGACGTGATACTAAAAATAATAATATTATAAACCTAGATCGAGCCTTCCTCTAGAAAATGAAGTCATGTTTTGATAGTGTCATAACAGAACATTTTAAGATAATGTGTGTTTGTTTTATAGGGCTTTATCTAAAGTATTGCACATTTGCTTAAAACACTTTAAGCCCAAAATATAAAGTTTTTAAATGGTCAGAACTTCCACCTACATTTTTGTGAAAACAATATTTTAAAACATCAAACCACTTAATAATTATTCCGAGATGACCAAACGTTTGCAGCACTTCTAAGTTCTCTACCATGTAGTACCATTATTAGCCAAGAGTGGAATCAGTTCAACAATAAAAAAAATTCTATTTATAATATTTTACTTTTTTCGTGACTGTTTTGTCAATTAAATTAAACGCAAATAAAAATACAGTTATAGATAACGATAGTATTTTTAATCTGTTAATAGCTTTTATTTGCCAACATTAATCTAGTTTCTTTTTAATTTGAAATGTTTATTATTTTCCTTTCGTATAACTTCTGTATACTTGGAATGTCTTTACTTTATTCCTTTCTTCTTTTCATCTTTGTCTTCTAATAGCCGTGAAAAGCTGTATAGCTCGTAAAATATGAACATAAAATTCGTTTTTATTACTGAAAAATAATTTCTGATGCAACATAAAACCAAGAATTCTGCAAAGGGAGGGAGCAATACAAAAACTTATCCTATCGTTTCGAAAGAACATACTATTATATTTCTTTCGGTGGAAATCCCGTTTCTTGAATTTCATTTTAACGTCAATTCAATTCCATTCAATTATTAAAGATCGTTTTTGAAGTCAAACATAAAATGTATTAAGAATTCTTTGAATTATAATTATTTAATATTAAAAGGTTAATTTAATTAGATTTTGTTTAAAGGTTTAACCGCATTTATTTTACAATTTACTGTCTAAAAAAAACTTATTCAGTCATTGAATAGTGTTGTATATCTCAACTTTCTTACAAATGGGCATATCTTATAGCTTGAAAGGTCACGGTGTCATGAGGTGGTATGTTTATATATAAACAGTTCAAGATACTGATAGGGTGTAATGAGGTGGACTGTAAATAGCTAGCTCAAGATAGTGTTCGGGTATAATGAGGTGGACTGGATTAAACTAGCTCAGGACAGGGCTACGGTGTAATGAGGTGGTGTGAATAAAACTAGTTCAAGATATGGGCATGGTATAATGAGGTGGTATGTATATAACCAGCTCAAAATAGGGATAGGTTGTTTACGTTTGTAAGTATGGTAATTAACTTTAGAATTCCTAATGCCACAGAGTGAGTAAGTAAAAACATAATATTTTGTGGTACATGAAAATGTTACACTAATTGTCAATTAAAAAGAAGAAGAGTGTTTCAAACAGTTATTAACCAACTTGTGTCACATTTTTACGAATGTTGTCCCTTAGGCTGATTTTCCCCGTCTAAAGAGGTCAAGATATTTCGAAAAACGACAAGGTTTTAACTAGATCACAAAGTGTAACAAAATTCATTCAAATAGGCTAATAAAACTTGGTATATTTCGAAAATAGAAGCTACATATCTCATTAAAAGTGAATTCTGTGATTTAAGATTCTACATTATAATATTGTAACAAATTGAAATTCTATTAATCTTGACCAAATATATTACCCAGAGGTTATTTTCATATAATATCATTTTTATTTTCTTACTCGTTCTTATAGCCAGGGCATAGAGTTAGGATAGACTAAGAGACTAATTCTCTCCAAACCTTCTATTGGATATTAATAAATAACTATCAAAGTTCTATACACTATTGTAAGTTTAAAAACGACTCCTAAGGTGATAAAACTTACATAAATGCTTCTTGTTTGGAAAAAATATTATTTTTTTATTTCCCTTCCCTCATTGAGAGACTTATTACCTTGTAGTGTATATATATATGTATATATACATATATACATATATATGTATACATATACATATATACATATATATGTATATACATATATATGTATGTATATACATATATATGTATGTATATATATGTATATATGTATATATATGTATATATACATATATATGTATATATACATATATATGTATATATATACATATATATTATAGTTGTCATTATTACTTTCAGATTCCCGCTCTTTTATACCTATGCCAAGGGGTACCTCCACCTACCTTGAGAAGAAAATAGTACCGATAGAGTTGTAAATTATATTTGTGTTTAGATGCGGGGCTAACATATTAATAAATCGGTATTGCTCTTAATATTATACATATAAAAACAGTTTTGACGTACACAATACTCAACTAAATAGCTTCAAACTCTAAACGTTAGTTTACTTAATTTTTATGCAAAATGTTGTTAACAGTTTTGATTATCTTATTATCCTTAAAAAGTTGTGTTTTTAACTTTTGTCAAGGGATGTGGCAAGAAGAGGGTTTTGGGAAGTTTTGAGGGAAAAAGTATGAGGGGGTTGAGGTGGTAGTACTTGACAAAAGATTTCTACTAAAAATAATCAAGCTCTGATGAATACTATTTTAAAAACCTAAAACAATCCTGCTTGCATCTGAAGATATGTTGTAGACTATTTTAAAAACTAAAAACCTTCTTGCTTAAATATAAAGCTCTGATGAATACTCTTTTAAAAATAAAAAAATAAACCTGCTTGAATATCAAACTCTCAAGAAAACTGTTTTAAAAACCTAAAAAACTTCTGCATGCATCTTAAGCTATGTTGTAGACTATTTTAAAATTTTAAACCCTCCTGCTTGAATATTTTATATTCTGATGAAGACTATTTTAAAAATCTAAACCCCCCCCCCCCCC
>CABFWO010001670.1:116468-133297 GCA_902155825.1 Timema genevievae
CCCACAAAAATGGTTTGGAATTACGGTTTTTTTTCCGAGGAGGATGCGGCATATTTTTATCACAGTCATCTCTGAAACGTAATTATAAACAAGATTAACAATATTTTCTTCAAAATTTTGTTAAAAATAGCGTAATTCAAAATTTAAAAATCTGGCTTTGAGGTGAATTCCCTTTTGTCCACCTATGTTAAAAATTTCAGATTTCTGGGTGCCGTAGATTTGGCTGGGCATCGCACACAAACAAACACACAGACAAACACTTTCTTTTATTATGATAGGTATCATCGTATATCTTCAAAAATGATGTATCATGGAATGACTCAGACTTACTCAACGGAACTTTTGATTAAAACTAAATAAAAACAATCGTTTAAAATTGAATGGATAGCTTTATCTTAGTTTAAATATAGTTGCAGTGGCCCAAATCGAACCGGCCAACTGGGAGATAGCCCGGTTTCTTGGTGGCCCAGTCCGTCCCTGTAACATGATATATTTACGAGATTAAAAGATTTAAAGACAGAATATTAATGATGATATAGTTTAATTACGTGATCGACTTCAAATTGCCGATAGATCAACAAGTTGCTAGCCCTTGCCTTAGAACTTGGGGACCACCATAGCAGTTTATTTTTTAATTGTTTTAAAATCCATTTTGCAGTTATAAGCCACTTCGGTGGCCACATGGTTTAAAACGTAACTCTTGCAATAGACCGGAATAACGGGGAGATCAGGGCTCGATCCTAGTTGGGTGTACTGTGGGTGAGTTCCTAAATATTTTTTCACCCTCCCTCCACGCAAATGTGGCTACACTTCCTCTAAATTAAACCTTCCTCCTCCCACACATTTTAAAGTAATTAGTACATAGGCGTACAATCCGAACGGGTAGTAAGAAGCAGTGCTAAAATAAAAACAAGTTATATATCATATTCTGCATGGAATTTAACTGAAACATAGGATATAGAGTTTTTTTGTTGTTAGTTAATAATATTCTCCCTACCCAATTTGGTGGCCACGTAGTCTAAGGCGTCACTCCCGCAATAGACTAGAGTGCTGATGGTAGGGGTATTGTGGGTCAAATCCCGGTCAGGTGTCCTTGGAATATGTTTTTTTTTCCTAAATATTTTTCCACTCTCATCCATCCTCTAAATACAATCTCCCTCATATATTCTAACACATCGGCGTGATTAGTATATACGAGTATAACTCTAACGGGTAGTAAGACATAGTGCTAAAAATAGATATATTCTCCTGGAGAGAGGGAATAAGAACCTATATTGGGGGAGGACGATTACTATCAATAAAAACCTGCCAGACAGGAGTCATTATTTCCTAGATTAGTCAAACTGTTATAAACGCTAAAACAAGTGTCAAGAATTATTATTCATCCCGAATGATAGCTTGCACCCAAACTGTTGCGAATACAAAATGTTCATTAACATTAGTGTTTACTTGTCCTAGGTTTAAAACTAACCATAACGGTTGTTCTCATTAAATTACACTAATTGAGTAAATGTACCTGCACTTGCGAGGAGGGAGTATTAATAAACTATTAAGTAAAAGACACACTCAATACATTTGTAGAGCATTGAAACCCTGGCCTCTCCATCACTGAAAAACTAAACCATGTGAGCTTGAAACTCTGTTGTAAATGAAGTAAGCTCACTATCAAACAGAAGAAAATCTTGCACACTGTTACGAATGTAATAGTTCTATATAAAACATGAATAACACGTTTTACACTGTTTAGAATGCAGTAGTTATATATAGAACATGAATAACCGGTCTTGCACTGTTACGAATGCAGTAGTTCTATATAAAAAGATGAATAACCGGTCTTGCACTGTTACGAATGCAGTAGTTCTATATTAAAAATTAATAACTCGTTTTACACTCTTAAGAATGCAGTACTATATAAAACATTAATAACTTGTCTTAAACTGTTACGAATGCAGTAGTTCTATATAAAACATGAATAACCCGTCTTAAACTGTTACGAATGCAGTGTGTTATCCATAAATATTAATAACCCGTCTCACACTGCTACAAAAGCAGTAAGTTCTCTATAAAACATTAATAACCAGTCTTACACTGTAACAAAAATATTAAGCTCTCTATAATTTCACAAACAAAGAGAAGGTATTCTTCTAGCCCCAACACCTACGAATGCAGAGAGTTTTCTAACAAACATTAGGAGCTCATCTGACGCCAAATATAAAGAATTAATTAATATGAGAAACTCTTAAGGTTTTTTTAGAAGATATGGTTTGGATTCTTTGACCAATCCCACTCCGTGATATGGTAGGGTGGGGCTATTTGGTTCAAGGGGCTATTTGAATCAAAATAAGGATTCAAGCTACTGCACAGTTATTCTGCACATATTTTTTTGTGTTTATTTCTTCTTATTTACTGAATTATCTACTGGCTGTAAATGGGTATAGAAAAAATATAATTTTTAAACGTTTAAATAGATGAAAAAATTGTTTTACGAGATCAATCGAAGTGAGATTAACATACTTTTTCTGGTTGTCTTTGCGTTGTTGATTTCGAATTATTTTTTTTAAACCTATAGCTTAGTCTTTTGGGCTCATCACCAAGAATTTTGAGCGTATTCTATTGGAAAACAATTGAGTTATTTTAGATTGAAAAATAGTTTGCTTCCGGAACTATTTGAATCACTTTTTAAGGGGCTATTTGGATCATTATTTTCTTGAATTTCTATTTATTTTTAGAATATACCATTAATTATTTATCGCTTTCTGACATTTTGTAGAGTGAGCTTATAGGCTGTCGTATTATCATCGTTGTTGGATTTGAAAATAAAAACTTTTGAATTCAATTTTAAAAACAAACTAAACATATTAACTACTACACACTATTTCTCACTAGTACTCAAAGCTTGAAGAATAGAGCTAGTTTATTTGGAAAGGTATTTATGTCTAGTTTAAAATACTTAGATGTGCTATAGTTGTAAGTTGTAGATTGGACAGCCCTCTTAAAAAATGACGTAACTGGCTAACCCTATAACGGTACTCTTGAAGGGAGGGGTAAGGGGGGATAAAAGGGTTTCAGTATTTTGTTACACCGTCTCCGTGTCCTTCTACTTAACGACCAAATTAAGTAAAAGGGAGACAGTGAATCTAACATAAGGGAAAATATAAGCAGTATTAAAATATCACAATAAGACGGTTCATTCATTATAAACATAGATAATGCAAAGTACAGTGGTCTCATTATATCATTCTGAATAATGCTGAAAATAACAACGTGAAGCGCAGTATATAAACCTCCCATGTTTATATTTATTAAAGGGAGTCTTTAAGAGACATAAAGTTACGTTGATTTTTAACATCAAAAGTTAAGTTAATTACGTATAACCAAAAATGAAACAAACATTAAATATTAGTGCCTGATGGGCTCCTCAAATTAGGTTACAAGTTTACAAGACGAGACTTACAAAACATAACGCGAGAGTTTGACTACCAGACACAAGTCAAAATCTCCCGGGACTATCTAACTCTTAGACAAAGCTAAAGATTGAAATTTAGAATAAACTTAAAGTAAAAAAATAACAAGCATGATTTTACTTCTACAGTCGCGAGAAATAGTACGACACACTAATCCACGCATTTAAACATATTACATTTAATTTCCTCAAAACAGAATTACCAATGGTGGATTTCAAAACAAAATAACCAACTGGTTACCGCGCCCAAGTGGCCACACATAAGTTACATTTAAGCGACTGAGATGATAAAGAGAGAAGTTACATATAAAGCCAAAAACAAAATAATGATTCTAACACAAAAATATTACAAGTCGAATATGAGTAGAGTCTATGATATGTATGACATAGTTACGTTCCAATTAATATATAAATGTTTATCCGATCATTGTCTAGGTCCATGACAACGATCCGTCCTCGTTCGTAGATTTTAGATAGTCATTTTTGGTAGACAAATCCAGCCTGTTATATAGTGAGTTTCATCGCACGGAAAAAGGGGAGGTAATTCTAGCACGTAGTTGCTAGCTGTCTTCGGGCACGTAGGCACTTTGTAAGGTTGTTCCATCAGAATATTAGAACAAGTCGGCGATCATTCGATGTTTGTTTTGCTTGGGGAAGTTCTTCTGACAGCCATCAGAGGGCAGTCGGATAATTGTCTTCAATCGTACTCCATGTTGTCACGCCTCAGTTTCAATCTGACCAGACGGAGAGTGATCACGTGTTGACAGTAGACTTTCGTTAGCTCGGCCTATTCTTCACACTGGCTGCACGGTGTAGGTCAGCTTTGGTGGCGGCTAGTGTTAGAAGATTTCATAGGTAAGTTCATGAACAATTCTAAGTGTAATATCACAGAGGATTGTACTGTATGAAATATACTGTGCCGTATTATCTTGCCGTATTAGCCTACAGGGACTACAACAGAGAAAAGTGCTATTGTAGGGATTCTATTTGTGTAGGAACAATTGAGCGGGTGGTATGAATTGATAGTTACGTATCAACATTATAATGGGGTGGATCCAATTGTAACTAACTGTAAGTTAATGTTACAATTTTGCCGGGCCATCTCAAACAGTTAAGTGAAAGGTTTAGTTGATACATCAGTGTGTCTCAGTTTGGTTTAGTGGTAGTGTGTTTGAATGTATAAACAGTTAATTGTTATTTAGTAATACTGAATCTTCGTGGGGGTAAGCCCTAGTATATTAACATCTTAATCATTTTTACAATATTTAAGTACAATATAACTTAAATTTGTAAAATTATCTAAGTAATATGTGTGTTATGATTTAGTTTTAAAATATGATTTTAGATGGTTCGAGAATACAAAAAAAATAGATACCAACAATGGTCAAAAGAGGGAAAACAATAAACAGCATACTTAACGAAAACTGGAGTGTCAGAGCAGTTGCCTCACATTTCAAGGTACCGTTCAGTACACTGCAAAGAAGAGTTCGGGCGGCTAAACTACTTAAAACCACTTATGGGCACCACCAAGATAACCCAATTATAATACAAGAGTCAATAGGCCATCCTACAGTCCTATCTTTCGAGTAGGAGAGAGCCATAGTAGAAATATTAAGATTTCTTTGTAATCGTGGTTTTGGTCATTCATCGGAAAGTGTGCGTAAAGCTGCGTTCCAGTTTGTTAAGTCCCTTAACATCAAGACCCCTTGGAACGATTATGCCAAAATTGCAGGCAAGGATTGGTTTATTTCTTTCATGAAACGACATTAAGATATCTCCCTAAGAAAGCCAGAAGATTTGTCAGAATCTCGCTCTGAAGGAATGAATAGAAATGCAGTAGAAGAATTTTACAAACTACTAAATGATGTCACAGTTGATCTTGGAATCCATGTTCAGCCACAATCTGTTTACAACATGGATGAAACTGGTTTTCCGATGAACAACAAACCATATAAAATAGTAGCATAAAAGGGGAAGAGAGAGGTAGTTTCATCAACAAGCTTAGAGAGAGATGAAAACGTGACCATTGTAGCATGCTCGAGCGCTAGTGGGGTTTTTATACCCCTATTCATGATTTTCAAGTGAAAAAGGATGAAAGAGGAATTTAACATTGGAATGCCATCGGGATCATTAGTACTAATGTCAGAGAGTGGGTATATGAAAGAAGAATGATTCCTAAAATAACTGCAACATTTTAAAAACCACCAATCTTCTGGGAAATGCCTGTTTATTTTAGATAGCCACTCATCACATCACTCTATTCAGTATCGAGTTCTGTTTGCATAACGAAATAGAGCTATTGTGCCTTCCACCTCACATCACGCACGTTCTGCACCTCTTGTTAGGTCATTTGTTAAACCCCTAAAAGCTTTTTATCATCAAGAAACTAGTTCATTCATTCACAATAACCCAAAGAGCTCAATCACCAAATTAACCTTCTGCAGACCTTTAAATGCTGCTTGGATCAAAGGAGCAACTGTCGGGAATGCGGTCAAAGGTTTTAAATGTACAGGTTTTGAATGTACAGGTTTATTCCCTTACAATTGCGATAAAGTGCATGAAGAAAAAATTCTTCCTTCACACACCTTTATTGCAGGTAGGCCTATAGGAGAACCGGGAACTCCGTGTGACACTGCAGGACCATCAACCAAAAAACAAACATCTACCATTACTTTTTCTCAAGTATTACCAACACCGGTCAAAGCTTCACACACATACAAAAAAAAGAGGACAAAACAAAGAACCTGCCTTCTAACATCACAAGAAAATGTTGATAAAGTAAGATCGAAAAGAGCTTTACTGTTCGAAAAAGAAACTAATTCTGGTATTACCTTGAAATACCGAGTCTCAAAAAGCCTAAAAGACATATTTTATCTGAGTTCGCCACACCCAGCAACTCAGATGAAAACTATAATATTGATAATATTTTTAACAATGAAAAAGAAGAAGAAGAAAATGCACCATATTATTTTTGTAAAGATACTTATCTTGACTAAAATTCAAGTGGAAAAGGAAACTGTATTAGGTTTCAAACCTGAAAATTGAGGTTTCGTGAAGTATGTGTCGGAACCTTTGGAAAAAAACAGTCTAAGTGTGGAAAATGCATATAAATATTTTGTTTGCATCTAGTAGTATACACCTTTAATAAAAAAATTAAACTGGCTATACTTATGGTAAAATATAAAAATAAATATGTGATTCAAATAACCACATCCCTGATCCAAATAGCCCCACGTTTTTACTAAAATGTTATTTCCACTTGATAATGTTCTTTATTAATTATGTCCTACTTAGATTTTTTTTTTTCAAAAATATATTAATAGGTATGGTTCAGAAGATATGAATAAAGAAATAAATAACTGTTAGAAAAAAATCGCAAGCATATTATAGGTAAACAATTAAAATAAAGTTAAAATGACCCAAATAGCCCCACCCTACCATATATAAATGTTTCATACCTGTTTTATAACCCTGCTATGTTTCTCAGAGCAAATCTGAGCACCAAATGCTAAAGAAAATGTTTCTCGGGACCTGGCAGCGAAGTCACATGACAAATCGGCTCCAACGATATCTCGACCAAAGTAAACAAGGGCAAGGGGGGAATACATGGAGAGCAAAAAGGAAGATAGGAAAAGGTTTGTAATTTTCTGCTGGGGAAAAAGTTGAAGAGGATATGAGTAGAAGGCGGACAGGCAACAAGAAAGAAAAATTGGCGTAGAGAAGAAAAAAATAATACCCTAACAAGAAGACGGCAAATAAAGTTGAGAGACGTAAGTCAAAATGAGTTATAACAAGGCGAAGGTAAATAGGGTAATTTTCACCTCTTCTTAGAAACGTGAACTAGGGAAGAGCTGTTATTGTTGAGAGATTGCTACCAAAAGATTTACTTGAATCAATTTATCTGCATCTTTCGTGTTTCACAAAATACGTTCCGAACTATTCGTGATCTATTAAGATTCTTGTTTAAATCTCTTGTAGTTTGGTTGGGTCTTCTTGAGCTTTTCCTAAGAAGACATATTGCTGACCACAAGCTTAGAATATTGCTGAGTAGCTTACCTGATAGTTTGTTGAATATCTTACTGGATAGTGTGCTTAGTATCTTACTGAGTAGCTCACTAGGTATATTGCTGAGAAGTCTACCCAATATATATATATATATAAGTAATTTGCTGGGTATCTTGTTATATATTTTGCAATCTATCCAGCAAACTACTCAACAAGATACCCAGTGGAATACTAATGAGGATATATATAATAGGTTATCCAAAAATAAGTCCAGTGAGCTACTCAGCAAGCTACCCGACCATGTATCAAGAAATTCACTAAACAAGATACCCAGAAAATTACTTATATATATATATATATATAAGTAAACAAACAAACAATACATAACAGTTTGAAGAACGTGGGTATCTTAATCTAATTATTATTTACAAAAATAATTTATATTTAGCATAAGTATTTCCTAAGCTCCAGTTGTGCTATTCCGGGTTGGGTTATTGAATCGCCCGCGGTGGCTCACTCGGGATGAGTATGCTTGGTCGGTCACCCGCAGATGACACATAACATTTTAAAGAAACAAATTTCAGGTGAGATAGAAGCGAGAAAATGCCAGTGTTTATGCAATTATTATTGAAAAACTTTTTTTTGCCAAAATATATGAAATATTCCTCCAGTACAAACATAGAGTGAAAAATGTTTTTCTTATGGTTATATCAACAGTTGTTTAGTATTTGTCAAGGGTATCATGAAACTTAATGACAACTTTTTCTCTTCATTTAAAAAGTGTATCATCGAATACTGCTATGCTCATGACAGATATTCAACAACTGTTGATAACACCACGTGAAGAAAATTAAACTCTATGTTCCTACAAAAGCAATATTTTATTTATTTATACCAAAAAAGTTTTTATATAAAAACTGAAAAAAACACTGGCCTTTTCTCGCGCTCCCTGAATCCCCCCTTAAGTAATAAGTATTGTATCTCATCCCATTATGAATAATAATTAATTTAATTTATATTATTAGCTAGAAATTTACAATATATTTTATTTTTAACCTTATTTCAATTATTAACTACGATGAAAATAAAACAATCCCGTCTGATGACATTCAAATACAGGCAGGCTGATTTGGATGCGCATAGCTTTTAAACTCGCGATATGAATATATATATAACATTGTCTATAAATCAAGCAAATAATATCGATCCTTGAATCTATTTCTATATCTGTTCCAAAACACCAAAAACCCACACATCGTTTGTGCCTCCCTCCACACCCCTGGATTTTGGGACTGTCCTCACCACCACCACCCCTTTACAATCCCCTCGGCCGCAACAAATCGTGTCATGTTATCTGTTCGTTGGTGATGGCGAATTGGTTGGTTTTATTCTCTGTTTGATGGCGAGATATTATGATGGCCTCTCGACAGATAACACACTAACCAAACACGGTAAACTAACGAGGGCTGTCAGGTTGGTTTGATACCTCCACCGGCCATGCTACCCACTGGAAATGTTGGATGAAATGGTATCGAAAGTAAACATGCAAAAAAAAATTAGTATGAAAAAAACCCTATAAACTTTTTAATATTGTCTATTACAACATGGAAGACAATTTTAAAAAATAATTTTAACATCAAACTACCCTAAAAAAAATTCCTGATATGAATAAACGCTTCAGATTTTTTAAATCACAATAAACAATCTTTATATAAATTTTAAACCAAATTGTTCAAATATATCAAATTTCAAAATTTTAAAAATAGCTTACTTGTAAACTACCCTTAAATAATTTTTAATTTGTAAAAATAAAAACTTAACATTCTTATTTATCATGAAAAACAATTCTCAGTTATTGTTTGCAATTTAAACTAAATCTTCTGTGTGTAAATATGTTTTGAGAGTTATGTAGCTAGGTAATTATGTTTGTTGAAAGGTATGTGGGTAACGTTTTGTTGTATTATCTAAGGTTTTATGGTTAATAAATGGTCTACATTTTTGTTTCTAGAAATACATTCAATGCTTTTAAAATTTAAATATATACCTTGGTTAGAGGGGAAAATATCACAGTTTAGGAAATCTTAATGTTAGTATTATATATTTGTATTTAGAAGAGAAATGATATTGAAAAAATGACTATATAGTTTTATATCCGATACTAATTTGAATATTTTTTAATAAAGACTCTTTTTAATTGCTCAATTTCTTACTACCCGTCAGGATATATATATATATATGTTTATTTACAATTATGAGTGAATAAGGTAGAATTTCTTTTGGGAGTTTCAGGAATTTGGTAGGTAGGGAAAGGGGTAAACTATTTAGGGTAGGAAAAAACTCCTCAGTAAATCTTAACAGGGTTTAAACATCGACCTCATAATCATTGAAAAACCAGTTTAAACGAGACCAACAATTAAGTCCTCATGCTCACTGATTCAGATATGAAATACTTTTGAAATTAAAATGTCTCAAATAGAATTCCTGTCCTTATGTCAAAATTTCTTGGAAATGAAATGTGTTTTTTAGAAGCAATTTAGATATTGATTTAATCTCAATTAGCTTTATTATATCAATGTTTGTATGCATCAATTAGTCTAATTTTTACACAACATTTATTTTTTAAGTTTTTACCATAAAGAGTTTCATGAATGCACGGGTATTTCGTAAATCGCCGGTTTCATTTAGTTTTTTTTATCAATCACACGTTTCAGTAACTAAACAGGACATATATTTTGGTTCAGTCAGACTTTTTTTTGTATTCTACCTTAGTATGAATGCTTGTCGAGTGTATAAAGAAAATGACATAAAAATGGTTTTAAATTTCTGCTCTGGTGATTATTTAACATTTATCTCTCTACTCGGCGAATATTTCTGGCGACATTCCAGACTTTCTTCCAGTGGAAGCTAGAGTTCAACCATTTTAAATTTGTTTGAAAAAAAAAAAAAGAGAATTCTTAAAGTTTTGGGTTTGTTATACAAAATTGTCCTCGAAAACAGTGTCCAGGATTCTATAATTAAATAACTTCAGCAATATTTGACCAATTTACATGAATTATGTTGTAAAGTGTGTGACAGAAATGCAATTTTTCTTCCGTAAATTCTTACTTTCTTTCTATATAGCATTAGAAACTCGAAAAATCATTGCTGAACTTACAAAAGTACGCCACCCATCCCTATCTTGAGCTAGTTCTATCCAGTCCACCTCATTACGCCCTCTTTCTGTCTGTTATATTCTAATGTTAGCCTTCCATCTGCGTCTAGGTCCTCCCATTGGTCTCTTCCCATTGAATTTGCCAGTCAATACTCTTAACACGGTTATAGAATCTCTCATTCGTGCTGTGTGTCCCGACCACCGTAGTCTACGAGATTTAGTTACGCTAACCTAACATTTTCTGGTGAATAGTACAGGCAGCGTCTACCTGGCTCATCTTCAGGTCATCGGCTAATATTTAATAGGGACCCCAAACCATAACGATCCAATGTAGTTTCATTATAAAATTTATAAATAAGCTACAATACACAATCTGCTTTTATTTATGTCTTCAATAAAGAAAATACACATCTGCCAAACCGCAAGTAGGATTCTTGACGGGGGAATAAAACATTATCTAGTTTAGTTAAGTACTTATTTAATAAAAACTAATCTTAACTATAATATTACTATCATAAGATAGAAACTAAACACAAATAGCCAGCTGAGCGAAATAACTTTAGTTCACACAATTCAAAATAAAACAACTATCCTACTGTATTAAAGAAAAAAGAAAACAAAATACATCCCTTTAACTATAACTAGGATATAATTTTTAATTAATCGTTAAAAAGTTTTTCATACTGGATAATATTATAGAGTATACAAATGAGTTAGTAAAAAACGTGTTCTAAAGAAGTTTCAGAATGTTATACAGCAGTATGGAAAGTTATTCCTTTTGAAATTTGACAATACACCCGGAAAGTTATTAGTGGATTTACATAATAGCCAAAGCCAACAATACAGAATTAAAATGTGTAGTGAGTGAACAAAAGCCTTCAACAATTCTGAGAACAAATATTGAGAGAAAGAATAACTTTTTAATGTCAAACTAGTAACTTACGGCTTTGGCTTAGCTCTTCATTGGATGCTGCTGTTTAATCTATTATTTCGTTTTCGTTGAGACCATGGAACAATTCTTTTTTAATATACAATAACAGGAGTGTAGACAAAATAATTTGTTTTAAGAGAGATCTTAATCTATTTTTGAGAAATTTAAATTTATAAAAGATAACGACCGTATCCAAATAGTCTGAGCACTATGCACTTGTGCATTTTGCTGGCTTTAAAATTGCAATGGCGTCAACTTAGAGGGAGGAAGTCATTTTTGATGGTGTCCGAATGCTCTTAAAGCACACTTTACTAAAGTGCAGACACGATGTGCCTCTTTTCGTACACTTTAGTTAAAATAGCGTTTTAAATGGACTAAATAAACGTAAACTCTTATATAAAAAAGGTGTTTGTTGCGTAATTTGTTAATTTGCATATATCAATAGGCTAAACGTTCTTAAATAATACGAAAATATCAGTTAAAAAAAATATGTTTGAAGAAATTATAAATATTAGTTTATGAATAATTAAGAATAATATTTATTAATATAAGATTAAAAGCGGGAATATAACCTTTGACATATATATTGCTAAGTACAATGGTTTAAATATGTAGAAAATGTTTTAATTTTTTTTATTTTTGGTAGGCCTGCCTTTTGCGTGGACATGAGAAGAATTTCCTTTGTGTACCTTGTGAAGTATATTTACAGTCTATGGTCTCCATAAAATGCGCATATGAGAAAATAGACAAAATAATATCAAAAATCAATGTCTTTGTCATGGAAAAACAGCTTTCATAAGTGGCCACTAGATAGCTCTAAGTGTACTGTGCTGTTTGAATAGCTTTATGCACCCTACGCACTTAGGGGTGCCAGAAACGTGTTTTATTAAAGTGTGCAGGAAAGTGCATAAGTATGTAGTGCGTAGACTATTCGGACACGGCCCATCTCACGCTCTACTTGTGTACATGGAAGAGTAATTACAAATTGTAACGCAGCGTACAATTTAGTGAAGATTCCGTATGGCATTGATATATCATGTAAAAGAGAAAATGCTCAGCGTAAATATCTATTGCATTTTTCGAGGTCAGAATGTTATTTCGTACCATGTTTGAAATTAATATTTTGGTCTTCATTATCAGAAAGCTATTTTTAATTTTCGGAATCTCTTCTACAACCACTGGCACTGTCGTCACCTGAAATATTATTTTTCTATTATCACTTTTATTCTATTTAATGTGAAACTATCGTACTGATCATCAAACTGTTTTTTATTAAAAAATATTCTATTAATATTCTATATTTCAAAAGTAAGAATCGCTCGGAAAAGCATTAACTACAAGTTCTTTGTATTATTTTGGATCCCGCCATCAAGAGTCATGTAAGTCCTTATATGGAACCAATTTTTCTTAGATGTTTTCTTATGTATGTTTTAGAGTTTCAAAATATTAATTTTGTATTTTTGTACACCTTCTCATAATAAAATCATTTTAAATTGGAATTTTTATTTCAGTAAAATCGTCTTCCATACTTGTTTGACTATTTTGATCAAATGTTTGGCATTTTATTTAGGAGTTTTAAGAAAATGGCATTTATTTATTTAGCTTTAATTGGCTATAGTCTTATTTCAAATATGTACCACGCTTTTGGACAACTCATATCTTTCGTTTGTAAAATTACTGATACCAGAGAATAAATTTAATATAGTTGGCACCATCAGTACATTTTCAAATTGGCTCCAATTTTTATGTAACGTATTGGCTAAAAAATGTTGTTTTGCAGGAAAAGCTACCTAGCTTCATATAAACCAAAAAAAGAAAACATATTTTACGAATCTTTTGTAATCAATCTCAGTTTCCTTAAAATCCCCAATAGAAGGAAGAGCTTTCTATTTACTCCACTAAAGCGTGGCTCCTCTCGTTTTGAAGTAATAAAATTTACCATGACTATGTGGCGTGTCGCTCCTTCATTAAGATGTTTACACTGTCATTCTGTTATGAGAGTTGTTTAAATAAAGGACACCTCGACTAATGCAAACAAATTTCCTAGTAGATTACAATTAGCAGTGGAATCACCTGTTACTAGATTCAGGGCATGAACTATACAATGTGTGTAGATCAAGGAGGGATTTATGATTTTTAAATAGGCTTGAATGCCATTCATGTTACACGCTCCGTCAAATGAAAAAGCTAAAACCTTTGGAATAACCAATTTTTTAAACTCCAACTAAATTAAGTCAAACGATTCTTTATAGCTAGAATTCTCTATCTGTTGCTATTAATTGCAGGAACCCTTAGTATATTTTATCATGACTCATAAAACTACCACAAAGAGCTAACCGATCCATAAAGGCCACATCTTAGGTGCTATCAATACCATCAAACTATAAATGACTGATTCAAACAATATATGAAATGGATGTCCAAACTGTGTGTAGGGGTTCCAATAGAAGTAGAGGGGCATCAGGGGAAGCAGGTCCACTCTTAGGGGTGTGCAAATGGTGCGGCAACACAGGGCCTTGTAATTTAAGGGCCCAGGCCTTCTAGCAATAATAATTACTTAAAATTACACCTAGGCACTTCCTGATACCTTACGGCTGAAAATTGGTATATAGGTGTAAACTACTGTAGTAACATTAAACAACATAGGGATTTCTTAGTTACAATTTTTTTAGGACGGGGGTGATGCAGATAACTGGGGGCCTCCACATAATAAGTTGGCTCAGGATCCCACGCCACCTTAGGGCGGCCCTGGAGAGAGGGAGTATTTAAGCTATTCACCCCCTAAGGCATAGCCACGCCGAACCATACCACTGAGAATAAATTCCCGCTGTCTGCTTCTAGTAAATCAAATAATGTAACAACCACTACAGTAGAAAGCGCCGCACAGCATGGAACCACCCTGTGGAATTTCCTTGGCTGGAAGCCTCAAGGTTTCTTTAGAAATAATTATTTCCTTTCGGTGCGTCGCGGCGCGCCTTTGTCGGTGGGGTAGATGAAGAAACCGTGGAGGGAATGCGCTCTCGTGTCATTCCGACACCATTCGGGTGCATTGGTTTGGTGCTGGCATGTCTAGAACTTCAACACATAATAATAATAATAATAATAACAATAATAATAATAATAATAAAATATAATAATAATTTGTGTTGTGGACTATGAGCGTTTTGTATTCTAGTCTTCTTGTTAATTTTAATAATTAAAATACACATTAGATTGAGGTGGAATTGAATATAGATACAAGTGAAATCAAACAGCTGTTTTCATTGTTATTAATTAAAAATAAGAGGATAGAAGTGATAAACAGTAGGAAAATATTTACCATAATATATTGGTCAAATTATCTCTATCAACTCCAAAAAACTTATCAATGTGCAAATGAATTTGGCCATTTAAGCTGAGCTTAAAATACTCAAAACTGTACTTAATGTAAAATCTTTTATAGTTCTCAGAATGAATGAAGAAGAGTTGTTATTATTAGTTAAAGAATATTCCAACTTATATGATCTCTTTCATCCCAAGTACCACGATAATTTGGTGAATGTTCCACACGGTGGTCCAGCGTGGCGCGTTACATGGACGGACCTCTGGAGGAGGGCGCTAAGAATGTTCCACACGGTGGTTCGTTGCGGTGCATTACATGGGCGGACCTCTGGAGGAGGGCGCTAAGAATGTTCCACACGGTGGTTCGTTGCGGCGCATTACATGGGCGGACCTCTAGGAGGAGGGCGCTAAGAATGTTCCACACGGTGGTTCGGTGAGGCGCGCCTTAGAGGACGACTAGCTAAATCACTTCAAACTTGAATAGGATAGGGGGAAACACTTGATGGTGAAAGAGATTTTATTACGTTCTCCTAAAGAAAATCACGTACCAAACCGAAAAAAGAATTGCTATACTAGATCCACCACAGGCCTCCTGTGGGGACCCACTGGCCCATTCTGGTTGGAGATCGCCGAATGGCCAACATGGACATAGCTTATTTTACAAACATCGATTTAAAAAAAAATATTTTCTTATTGCTTGGAAATAGGCAACTTTGCAATGACAAGTTATTTCGTACATCAAAGAGTTATGAAGATAAATGAATTGGAGATATCCGCATATGTAAAGTACTGTAACCTCAAAATCATTTTACCGGACAAATTAAAAGCCCCGATTTTTTGTAATGTTAAACAATTTATAGATACCAATTTTATTCAAAATCATTTGAGTGGATTTCGATTTTTACTCTTTTCGTCCTTAAGTGAACTAAACTAAATCTTAGGGTTGGATTGATAATTCCAACTCCCTCTGGGTAGACTTTAAAAAACCCTAAATACAAAGTCTTAGCACCTAGGCCAAAATACAGATACACAGGTAGAGAGTATCGCGAAACGCTATTTTTCGGGTTCAATAAGTCATGAAACTTCTACAATCAGCAACATTTCGAATTAGATTTTTTTACGATCACAATACTTTCTGTCTCTCTGAGGGTTGCGAGAAAGTAAAAATATACGTTATGCTTAGCGTGGTATGGGAGAAAGAACGCCAACCAAGTTCGCATGTTTACACTTATTATAGCAAAAAGCGTTTTTATCCATCACCTATAATAGATAAAAAGGGCGTATTACAGTTTGGCCACGTATTCCTGTTATGACCTGCGTTTAAAGGGTATCGTTAATCCCACATTGCAGTTGAGACCCGATTTCCTTCTTGGGAATTGTAAATAAGGCGTAGGCCTACTACTGTACTACTCGGCCTTGGCTGTTGTGATGCTCCATTTAGGATGGTTTTAAATGTTTTCTCAAGCTGAGCGAAAAACAGCAAGTTATAAATAGTAAGACACACTATGCTAATCCAATCCAACTTAGCCTAACCTAAATAGTCCTGAACTAATATAAGGCAAAAATATTGGTGGGACTGAATTCCTACCTACAAGCAGGTCTATTATCTGTTATAATTCTCCTGGTCAGTGATCGTGGTCCAACTAAGCTATGATGATAATCTTCCTGGTCAGTGATCGTGGTCCAACTAAGCTATGACGGTAATCTTCCTGGTCAGTGATCGTGGCCCAACTAAGCTATGACGGTAATCCTCCTGGTCAGTGATCGTGGTCCAACTAAGCTATGACGGTAATCCTCATGGTCAGTGATCGTGGTCCAACTAAGCTTGGACGGTAATCCTCCTGGTCAGTGATCGTGGCCCAACTAAGCTATGATGATAATCTTCCTGGTCAGTGATCGTGGTCCAACTAAGCTATGACGGTAATCTTCCTGGTCAGTGATCGTGGTCCAACTAAGCT
>CABFWO010001671.1:0-68221 GCA_902155825.1 Timema genevievae
CGTTCCTGCGCCACTGCGGGGAACTGCTTGTGGTACTTCGAGGCCTAAGTCTTCTTCGTGTCCCTCGTCTAATAAATTAAGCCAATAATAGGTAGGATTTAAACACATTCAATATCGTTATTTATCTTCATTTTTTTAACATGCTAAACAGTTTATTTTATTTTACCATGCTTAGCCTAGCTTACTATTCTTATGAGACGTGTTAAAGAGATATAACTGTATATTGAAGCATTGCCATTTTTATAAGGGGTGAATAGGTTTATTAGGCTGCAACAAACTTTGTTTTAGTGCAAAAATTACTGATGATAACGATTAAAGATGTATGAAATATATAGATCAACTAAGAAATCAAATACGATTTAGGGTTAACGTGTTATTTCTGTTTGAAAAAAAATAAATTTTTGATCATCAATACTATTGTGAGGTGTGTTGAGACATTTGGTATTTTGGAAACCCATAAAGATGCTGAATACTGACTTCTTTTTCCTCCTCCTATAAATTGACGTCACTCACTATGTGATTTGTGAACTGTTTCTTTCATGAATGTTTAAGGGCTACAAACTATTATTTCTTTATAATCAATGAAAGGTGAAAGTATTTTTTCTCAAGATAATTTCAATATGGGAGATACTCTCCACCTATAGACGTAAGCTCTTTTATATATATTTTTTTTAGAAGTAGAGTTTTACATTTGAACGTAATCTTTTATTTGGAGAGAATATACTATTTGAAATGTTATCGGAATGCGGTATATCTCAGTACCTTCCTAAAGCATTTTAAGCTGGTATAATTCTTGACCTTGATAATTAAGGTGGATTTTTGCTTCTTGTGGATTATCTTAACCCTCACACGCCTACTTAGTAACATTTGTAGATTTAGTTTTTTGCTTTAGTTGTTTTAACTCTCATATTTACCTGTTGTTTCATTGTTATTTTATAACTGATTACCTTTTTCTACTCTTTATAAATACTTGAGTGGCAGGATTTTATTTAATTTAGGGTAGTGGGTGGTTATTACGATTCATACGCACACACCATCTTGACTTTGTTCTACGAATAAGAAGGCTTGATAAATTTGTATGTGTATTTTAGCTCTATCGCCTTATATTTAATCATGCTCTTTTGATTTATATGTTTTCTTTCCAAATTTAAAAGCATTTTTTAAAAATATGCGAGTGTTAGGTCGTACAAAAATTGCCCAGGTTCAAGGGCTTAACACAACTATACATTTCAATCCTATATGAATTATGAGTTATATAGAATACATATTAATATCTCAAGTAAGGTTAGAATTCTAATGTTAAGTCATACGTAAGGTAAGATGGTAAGAATTGCAAGCAAAGGGTATCATTTTTGCAGTTTTATAAAAAAGCATATTTTTCGGTAAAAATAAATCAAGTATTTTCTCTAGTAGAAGTATATAGCTTGATTTTCTTCACATATCATATAAAAAGTTTTTAATGTTTGTCAAGGCTGTCTTAAAATTGTATTAGTTAATTTTATGTTCGTTTAAAAAGTTATCATAAAACAATTGCTTATTATATCATGAAAAAAATATTCTAGAACTGTTAATATTACCATGTATAGAAAATTAAACTCAATGTTTCTACTGAAGCAATATTTGATAATTTTGTTGCCGAAAATATTTGTTTTTCGTGAAAACTGCAAAAACACATTCCTTTTCTCGCGTCCCCTATATCCCCAACTTAAGGGTTAACTTATCTATAAACATTGATATTTTGAGGCCCGATAGCCCTAGTGCCACTTATATTTAAATATCTTATAGTTTTCGAGACATTGTTATGCTTTACAAGACTAGGAGCAAATTGGTTTTCTCTTTCCATCTTAACTTGTATACTTATCTCTATTTAATATGCCTTCTTTATCTCCTAAATCCAATAGTCCTTTATGCAAGTATTGGAAGAAATTATTTACGTCTTACAAGGCAACTATTCTATGTTTTCTGTCGTTGAGTAAAACACTGATGTACTCCACAAGTCTAATAAATTGTTATAATATGTGTAGGCTGGTATTCAATGGATTGACAGGCAAAAAACTTTTACTCATAGAAGAATAAATGTTTTATCAGTTTCTAGATTATTTTGCCTTTAGAGATTAGTAGTGTTATAGGCCTTTTCTTCAAGGGAAAAGAAAGTGGGTTCTTTTCCTTCCTTTTTTTCGGTTATTTTATGAATCCTTCTTTCTAAGTATTTTGTTACATTTGGGTCACAATATTTGGTTTGTTGGTTCAGTGAGGTAAGCTATTGCTTTCCATGTGAAATAGTGTATTGATAGATAGATCGTCTTAAATGTTCAGTTCTGGATATTTATGCATTCCTACTATCCTAAGTTTATTAATTATTTTATATGGCTTGAAGTGATGTAATAGTGATTAAGATAGTCTTATATAAACACTCCTCTAATAATTATTTTGTTTATGGTAGATTAAACACTCCTCTAATAATTATTTGGTTTATGGTAGATTTTTACCTTCTGGTTTGTTGTTTGGTGAAAAATTATTTTTAAATGGGTATATATTGGCGTTGGCATTGTCTTACACTTTGTATTTGAATATATTTAACCTGTAGACAACCATTGTCTTTGTATTTTTTTTCCTTGATAAGTTTCTTATTGGTTTCATTAGCATTTTGGAGCATTAATTTATTTCCACAAAAAGCTAAACAATGACCACTACTAGTGATAAATTTTGTCCACATTTTGTTTTTTAGCATGAGTTAAATCTTCTCAAAATGGTCATATTAAATACGATAAAGTTGGGGTTTTTGGGTAATGTTGAACTTTAAAACTCATTGTTTTCAATCTTTTCACCTACACTGTACGTTCTGATCGTCGTAGATCTATTTCATAAGAGACGGTATATTTTTCCCATTCGTGGAGATGACAGTTCTGAACTAACTTGAGTGAAGTGTCGGTAGGTGGTAAGTCGGCTAGTAAGAATAAGAAAGAGAAGGAGGAAGCGATGAATAACTACAATTACCCAGCTCTTGCATATTAGATAAAAATGTTGTTGATTGGTTTTACTGAGTTTTGAAATGTTTGTTTATTTCATTAATATATTTTAATAAACATAAATAAATTATAAAATGGCTTAAATTATTAGTATATTTCATTTTATAAATAATTAAGCTTCTATTTATTTTTTCGTGTTTTATGCAGATAGCCGAATTGAGAGAGTTTAATGATTTTAGCTACATTTTTGGCCATATGATTACATAAAACAAATAAGGATTTTAAAAGTTGTTTAGTTTATCTTAAACGTATTTTGAAAATGAGAGCTAGTTATATGTTTCAGTATGTTTTATGTACATTCTGAAGATAGTGATTAATATTGTGTGCGTTACATGCAACATTTAATAAGCTACGTAATAAAACTAATTGCACGAAATTCTCTTAAAGGTGACCTTGATCTCTATATTAAATTTTTAGATAATGAGGGAATAGAATCACCAATGATAGTAGTACAACTAAATAAAAGTAATAGATCATGTTAAAGTTATTTCTTTGTTTGTTATGTTTTATATTTATTTGTATATTTGGGGGTCAATATGTATAATATATTATATTTTGGGACCCTTAGCTCCCAGCCTCACCTAGAAAATAGTATAAGGATGCAATTCTTTCCCATATTGAATTGAGGAGTATTGTGTTTATCACCAAGGGACTGTCCACTTGTTACAGGACAGTCGATAACAAATTGGTATACGTAAAGGATGTGATTAAAATATACTATACTAATACAGTAGTGCGTAGTAAAACTATAATAATTATTTATTTAATCAACCCCCAGGAAATAACATTTAGATTTTGTTAAGTGCTGAGAAAAATATGATACAATCCACTCGTTTACCCTTTCTTTGATCCTTCCTACGCCCTTTGTTGAAGTATCAAGACAGAGGATCCTAGGGTCGTGACCAGGACAACCCAGGTGTAGTTGCTCACACGCTAGATGATGAAATGGAAGACATTAGAAAATGTCCTGCCCTGAGTCCCACCTAGAGGTCAATCACCCATTTCCACAGGAGACAGCTCTATTTACTTAGGTCTAGCAATTGATATTCAACCATCTATTAATTCAAGCACTATGTTGAAATTGTATGTGCTGCACATTAATTTTGTATTTAAAAATAAGAGATGATTGAGAATTGAATCACGTAATAGCTCAACCTAGGCTATATCATATTCTGTGGCACGTAGTAAATGAATTAGATTTATGTATGTAATATGATTATTAATACAACCAGCATCAGTGGGATTGGTGTATAAACTTCAGACTCGTCTAGTCAAGTTTGGTGGTGATGGGTGGTCACGGATTTGAATCCCGTTCCGGTGAATTGAGGGTCGTTTAAACTAATCAGTATCCCATTCTCTCACAACGAGAATTCAAGTATATTTTCTTTAAGTTATACATTCCTCAAATTTACCTTATTAATATAGTTTAGGGCGATTAGCTCTGCAGTATATAAATACAGGTTGTATAATACATAATAACTTAACGACACATATTATATTCTGTATTTTAGTCTGGGATCAAATAAGATTTTCTTGTACTTGTGAGTGATTGTCTTCTCCATTATGCACGATGAATGGGATACAAATTAGTCATTTGTCAGATCAAAATTTTATTTAAAATCAAGGTTTATTATTTTCTAAATTGGTTATTAGTGCCCATGATTTGTTTAATGCGCAAGTTAATCACTTTTAATGAAGATACCTTAGACGATTTTTAAGACGCATTGCAAAATAAAATATCAAGTAGATTTAAATATATATTTGAGATACCAATAGAATTTTGAATACAAATAAATTTAGCAAGGAGTGATCATTAAAATTAATCATTTCAGGAAATAAACCCTATATTATCATTTTAAAAGATTCAAAAACTAATTATGTTATAATTTTACTAGACTTTAAAGTTAAAATATTTTATTCCAACTGTAATTTTTTTCGCATAATATTAAAGCTACATTTATTTATGAATAAACTTTTATTTTCATTAACCTTGAGATTTGGACTTCGATAAGATAACTTTGTATCTTAGGCTAAGATATATTCCAGTATTCATGTAGGACCTATCTAAGCACATACTGAGCAATATAGGCTTACTTAGTATTATTTTATGGAATACACCTATACCTTCCATTTTACAAAATGATAGAAGCTATTTTGAAACAATTCAATTGTTTTCTAATTAGGGAACTAAACCGTAGTATATATATAAATACTAGTCAGAATTTACACTTAATCAAATGAACTATAATAAACTTGATTTAAAATAAAATAGATTACCATTCCTTAAAATAAATTGTAAGCTTTATCCTGTATTTTATTAACACTATTTGGTTTATAATGTAAGAACAAGATCTCTTGTGAATCTATTAACTATAGATTAGATATTATATTATTTTTAAATATTCAATAACTACAATCCCTGGATAAGTTTTGACTAGAAATATTACAAAATTTGTGTAGTTATTATTTGTTAAAGATTTAAATTCTTAAAATGTGGAAAGAAAGGGTAAGAAACTCTAGGCCCTATATAGTTTTAATACACAATTAACTCTCATGCACATAATTCGTATTTTAATATTCATATTTGCTTTGTTAGCTTCGTAATTATAATGTCAATACAATAGTTTCATAAAATTTACATCATAAAGGAAAATAACTTAAGAATAAAATATTATTTTTGACAAAATTTTTATGTTGCTAGAATGTTCTAAATCAGATAAGCGTTGGCTTCCAACTTTATCAAAATACCAAATGTAATTTAAGTAGTCTTATTATGAGTTTAATTTTGCAATAACTTAAATCCGATCTCTATAGAAAAAGTTTTAGCTCATTTTATAAAAACACTTTTACCTTTGAGCTCCTTATCAATATTTTTCTGAAACATAATTGTTTTCCTGAAACTCATGAGAAATGCACTCAAGATAAAAATTATAAAATAAGATTCTCCTAGAAATACATTTTAAATTCTCATCCACGGGGTACAAATGTTATGGTCTCAGAAATAAAATGTATACGTTTAAGATCTATTCAGGAAGAAATAATACAACTGTCTTAGTGCTTTGTCAAAATTTATTTTCATTCATACTAATTTCCTTTTTCTTAGTTTGGATTCAAATGATTTTTTTATATAAGGTTTGGGATCCATAAAAATCCTAATGAATTCTTTATAAATTTAGTTAATTTAATTACATATATATTAAATGAAAAATAACGTCTCTCATAACTTTATTTATTAGCCTTTTTTAGCGAAAGTGATTGATGCTTCAAATGATAATTATAATTATAGGCGTTGAAAATATCATGATTCAGTTCAGAGTTATGTTTAAACTAGTCAACTTTTCTGAAAAACAGAACGTATGAGTTTCACAATTTTCAAATCTAGTCATTCCAATTCCTTAATTTCCAATGTGGTGTGTAATATCTTGAGTCACTTTCAGAATTAAACTAAATATTGATTATTACTATTTATTCAGTCATATTTTAAACATATCATATTGAAATTTAAATAAATTCATTACAACTTTATCATAGAATAAAATGTTTTAGAATAAATATTGTTATGTATACATTGTTTGATCAATAATTAATTTTTAATAGAAAATAATTAATTAGTTTTATCCAAGTTAAGCAAGGACGTCAGTGATTTCATCTATAAGATAACACGTTTAACTAAAAAATATTTTTCAAAAGGTCGTTGCTCATATTATCAATAAAAAAAAAATTTCTAAGCTATTAGGGTCTATAAATAAATAATATGTCTAAATTATAAGAGTAATGTTCGGAAAATAATAAATATTTTCTTCGTTGTTCTGAAATATTTTTAAGTCTGTGAATTTGTTTAAATCAATAGTTTAATACAAAATAGCAAATATTAATAAAGTAAGATAGTATTTTTTTGAATTCTATAATGAAAAGTGACATATATATTTGTAGCCATAATATAATTTGGCATCATTTGAGATGGCTGATTTTTAAGTGTAATTTGAAAATGTTTACATAACTGAAATATTAAAATAGGGTTTCTAGACATTTATGTTTCAGGGTTTCTTACTTAAGACGAGGCCGGCGAGAAAGTATCAATTGTTGTCAAGACACATGGCGTAAAATACAATGGTCTGTGTCATTATCTGTAACTACTTCTCTATTCTGTATAAGATTAGACCCCTTTTCACCCTTCACCTACAACCAACTTTTGCCATGTAAAATGAAATAAGGGAAAGAAAACTATCAAACTTCTTATCACAAGGTAAAAGTATCTCACTGCTAGTTCCTAATTATATTTACACTTTATTTTGTGAGTCATTGAAAATGAATCGTACTACACAATCGCACAAACTTTCTTATATTATGTATTATAGTTTCGAAGCTTTCAAAATTGATTTTTAGTAAGCTACATTTTACTCATTAAAACGAACACATCGTCTTGTTAATCACAATAATCACTTTTTATACATTAATTTAAAATCCAATTAAAAAAAATTATCGTCATTAAAATTTTCACAAATAAATTATTTGTACACTACCCTAATTTTTTTTTTGTTATTTGTAATAATAATAACGTATTATTATTTATAATGGAAAACTATTCACAGATTCCCATTGTGAATTCAATCTTCAAGTTCAATTTACAAAACATTAAAATTTTCTTTAATTTGACTAAAGTAAACTACTATCAAGTTAAATTATTTTAGCTAAACAAAGAAACATTACTATTGATTTATAAAATAGTCTTCGGATACCACTTATGACCAAATCGCTAAAGCCATTTTTAATAATATTCGAAATAACTAAACAATTATTAATAAACTATCCAAAGTCAAATGTTCTCCCAACACAAGAATAAAGCTTCATTTGTCAAGTTCATTTCAAACACTTCCCAAATATAATTTAAGAAACAAAAAAGTTATTACTGTGCATTTTTTCTATCGAGAGATAGTTTCTTAATACAACATTAGACGGAGTGATTTTTATTTATTATAAATACAAAATAAATTATAACATTTTTTTCTGAAATCATAACAATTTTTGATAAAAAGTAGCTTTTTATTTCTGTCATGTTTTATTTGAAAGATAATTAAAAAGCTTTCGTTAAAATTTGCATTGCACTATACAGCATACTAAAAAATATTCAAACTGATATCTCTTAAACATCCTGAGAAAAAGGTACATAAGTGAGTAAAAATGTAATCATCGGTAAAATAGCAAAACGTAAAAAAATGTTTCTAGCTCACCTTATTTTCCTCATTAGTACATTCCTGATGGCTTCTTTGTGTGTTCTGCTTCTTTTAGTAGGTCTTCCAGATTTATCTTTGCCAAACTTCTTTTTTGTTTCATTATTTTTCTGTTTCTAAGAGGAATATTTCAGATTTCGCTACCCGCCTCTTATCTAATTTTACCATAGTAGCAAAACAATTTTTCCCAGGAGAGAGTCCTTTTAGCTGTGATGTTTGACATTTAGTAATATTTCCACTGTTAAAGCTGCTGACAGCTTTATATACACCAAATTTAAGTGTGTTTAGTGAAACTAATGTTCTTTTTAACATCATTGACCAAATTACATTGTTTAACGATTCGTTCGGATTTTGGGATTTTCCTCGAAGGCATTTTTTAAGTAGTGCAGGGTTGGCTAAATCTCTGAATATTGGTTTTATATTTAACATGATGTTTTCTGGTAAATGTAAATGTTTTGTATGGTCATACTCCCTGTTACTTGTTATGGCCAGGCGATATTTGCACCACGTATTCTGATCGGTTGGCATAAGCTATGCTGTGGATTTTCGTTTGTAGATAACAAATGAAAATATTCAGCCCAAACCGCTATTTTCATATTGTTAACACTATCAGTGTTTCTTCGAATGGCTAGACCGTATTCTTATAAAAGCAGCATCTGTAAGACGGTTCCTACCACCAAGTGGCGAGCCATCAGGAAGTTTTTTAGTTTTAGTTTTTAGAGTTCTCAGTCTAGTCCCAATTCTTTTCTGGACATACACAATAATTTCCAATTTTTTTAATGTAACATCTACTCCATATGATTGTGAATCTGATACTACTTTGTATGCGTTGGAGTCACCATCACCTAAGTAATTTATATATTTTATATCGTACAACTCAAGTGATCTATGAAAAACATTTAGTGCACCTTCAACTTCCATTCCACTACTAGTTCCTATGTAGCTACTTATGCAATTATCCTCATGATCATTATTAGTTCTATTTGGACATGTGCAGTGTTTAGGAGAAATGTTTATATCTATAACTTTATCAGTGATAAAATCAGTAGCTGAAACAATTCCATTTAGAGATGTGTGCCCACGTTTATTCCCCGAGCCATCCATGGAAACACATAAGTTTCTGTCCTTTTCATTTTCTAATCTTGCTTCCTCAGCAGCATTCTTCATAGTCTTTATATAAAAGTTATGTTGTAGAAGCTAGTAATTTCTCATATATATCATATCTACAGACAGACGGAAGCAAATTCATTATAACGCCAAACATTTCAGCCGCAGTTCTCCCTTTGCCTATAACACACACACCATAAACCAACCTTATGTTTACATTAAAAAATTCTGTTTCAATTCCATTTTCTTTTACAGAAATACTCTTGGAGATTAGTTACCTTATATTAGCACTACACTCTAAACAATATATTTTAATTTTGCCTGCAAGCCCTTTGACAGATACCTTTTCAATTGCTAACTTATTATGAGATAACCTACAAACTGCATTTTGACTGAGTAAATCTTCAAAACTGTTTAAATGTATTATGTCATATTTTAAATCACTTGAGAAATTTTTTTTACAGTCGTCAAAATAATTAGCTAACTTCTACTTAGAACTAGATGGAAGAGTAGTCCTATTGCTGTCATTAGATTTTGGTTCAATGTCAGAAGTACACACATTGTCAACAATCTTAGGCTTACCTATATAATTCCTTTTTTTAAATACGTTTACTCATTCCCATTTCTCGAGAATAAACACCACAATAATCGCACAAACAACACAAAATAAACATCTCACTGAATATCAACAAAGCCCAGCACCTGAATTACAAATAAATCTCACAGCTGTTGCAAATGTAGAAGTGGTATTGCCAACCTGACAGACGTAAATTTTATATATATATATTTATTATTATAAAAGTTTTATAGGTAATAAAGGTCAAAATAAATAATACCTACCTAAAATAGTTAGTTGGAAGCACGTAACAAGATGCCTTACAGACCGGCGTTCTCAAAAATTGGGTTATAAATCATTAGGTTAGAATTTTTTTCGAAAATATTTAGAACTAACATATATTAAATATAGCTACACCATTTTATTCAGCAGATTTTAATTTATAATAATCAATAATAAATTCAAAACAGGAAAATTTTCAATTTTTTTAAGTGCCCCCCTTAAAACCCTTTATCAAATGTTTACCCAAAACAAAGTATACATGGTTGTTTGCCACGTCAAACCCTCCAAGATGCCCTTTTGGAACCAAATTTTAAGGCTCTTTTATAAAATATTTCCAGTTTTTGAAAAATCAGTTACGGTATTCATCAGTAAGCTACCCAAAAATAAGTTTTTTACTCCAAGAATAATATACTATGTTAATATCCATATTAAACTCTACCAAAATAACCCTTTGGAACAAAATATTTAGAACCTTTTGTGAAATATTTCAAATTTTTGAAAAATCATTCATCAATAAACAACTCATAAATGAGATTTTACTCCAAAAACAAGTAAACTATGTTAATTATTATGTCATACACTAAATCATTATGGCCATTTTTTAAAATATTTCAATTTTCTAAGAAATTAGTCATTTGTAAATTACCCTTTAAAGAATTGTTATCCAAAAACTAATTATTCAATGATATTTGTCATGTCAATCAAATCTTAGATATGCATTATAAACAAAATATTTATTTAGATTTTCGAAAAATTATGATTAAAAAAAATACTCACCAGTAAACTACACTTAATTTTAGGTCTAGGGTAAAAGAAATGGGGTGTAACCCTATTATATTGAAATATCAAGTTTGAACAAAATCCATCATATTATTTTGAATTCGTGGCCAGAGATGGATGTACAGGCAGACAGACAGACATGGGGAAAAAGAGAATTATCAACTTCACATTTTTGGTTCGTGTTCTCATAAAATATAAACATTATTCATAATTTTGAGACCGATTTTTTACCCATCACAATAATTTATTTTGATACCTGAAAGTAAGAATACCGTATTTGATAACGGAAGGCAACATTTAGAGCATATTTTTTATCAAGCTGAATCCCAAATATTTGCAAGTGATCTAATGTCTCACCATAACACACTTATTTTTATTCATTACTATTTTATTAAACTAAAGCTACAAGGCTTATCAGGGAAAAGAGCACTTTTGTAATCTTTCAACTTTACTTTGGTGTGAGCTATATTTTGAAATGAAGTGTTAAATCTTAACGTCTGCACGGCCATTTCTCGCTTACCGAGGTGGACCTCCAATGTAAAATGTTACAATTATTTTGAGTTTCATTTAGTTTTAATGTATATCACGGATATTTATATTATTTTAACTTTAAAATGGATTATATATTCTATTTTTTTTGTGGCACATATCCATTTGACCAGATGGGCCCAACAATATATATAAAATAAAATGTAATTTCATCCAGTTTCATTAAAATTTTATCCACACAATATAGTACAGTTTGATTTTGCCACTCATAATATTTTGGACAAGTTTTGTGAAAATATTTTATAATGAATTTTTTTTTAGCTTATGCCCCCAGGGTCTGGTCGGATAGACAATGCTGGTATTACATTGGCAGGGGCTTGTATGTAGTCATCTTCAGATATTGTGACACTACTTAAGTGCGGTTACTTTGTCTTGATGAGAGGATATAATAATGATGGTGATTATGTGGGGCCAGTAGAAGCGTTAAAACTAAGTAAAACCTAACTATCCACACCATGGCAAACATATAAACAATTTACCCTCAGTAAAAAATACCTATGGTGCCGCCGGAAATCAAAACGGCGACATTTGGATTAGTAGCCAGAAATGCTAACCACTAAACCAAGAGGCCAGCTAATTGAACTATTGTATATATCAATTAATAATTTTGTATAAAAACCATTGCTTTGTTTTATGATTTGAAAGTAATTGCTTTCAAAATAAAAGTCATATTGTTATACTGATACAAATTGATCAGAATAAAACCTTAATTTAATATTTATTTTTAAAGTATTGTGTGTATATATATATATATGTATATATACAGCACAATTTATAACCCATTTTAAACATTTAACATGAATAAAACTATAAGTATATAATAATATGTATTTACATATTTTTTGTGAGTATTAGACAAAATATCTTATGTCTCAATCATGTTGGTCTGTGTGTGTGTGTGTGTGGTGTGTGTGTGTGTGTGTGTGATGTGTGTGTGGAAACAATTAGGTAACTGCAGAATATATTAATTTTAAATACGAGTTATATAACTTAAGCTTCTCCGAGGAGTTCTGTTTGAAATATTGTAGCATATTTTTTTTTGTGAAATTAATCAATCAGGTAAATTATTCTAGAATTTTAATTCATCGAGAAACAACACTGAACTTAGCAAAACGGTTACATATGAGCATATTTAATAAATGTTCACTCATGGCAAGTGCCTCCAATTGTTAATAATTAATTTTAGCACCGCGTCTTACTACCTGTTCGGGTTATACGCTTAAGTACTAATTACACTAACGGATTAGGAATTGGGAAGGTTGAATTTATAGGAAGTGAACCCGCATTTGCGTGGAGGGAGACAGGCGCGTTAGCCAACTACGCCACCGAGGCGGGTTCCAATTGTTACTAAAGTGATGATGATAATAATACTATAGTAGTAACTATTCTATTTTTTCATTAGAATTTGTATAACAGATACGAATTTAACTATTTAAATCTATATAGTATATAAAAATATGATTTTTTATGGTTTAAAAAGTGATTATAATTCTTAAATATTATCAGAGAATGATTATACAATAAGAAAAGGTTTTGTCAATTTTTTAAATATACATAGCTATTGAAATAATATATGGTTTAGTAGTTGAATTAATTTTAATTATTCGAGGCTAATGTATATTTAGGATAAATTGTTTTCGAATTCAAAATAAATCTAAAACTAAGCTCTTCATTGTATAAATAATAAACTTGTATTAATATTATATATACATTATTATGGGTATATTGCAAGTATGTACCTATTGACGCTTATATTCTAAGTTATACCGTAATCATAAATATATTAACTATACAATACACACCTATTTCATTAGAAATTTTTGAAAAAACTACCATAGAAAAATATATATTTTACCTAGCAATCAACTTAAAAATTAGGTCAATACGTACTGTACATGTAAAATATTTAAGTCTGAAATATAATGCAATAGGTGTTAGTACATATATAGGTGGCTGCATGGTCTAGGGTGCTACTTTGGCAATAAACTAGATTACCAAATATGAGGAGATCGGTGTTCGATCCTGGTCAGTTGTTCTGAGAGTTGTTTTAATAAATGATTTTACACCCTACCTTTAGACAAAAGTGAGTACACTTCCTCATAACTAAACAATCTTAATACCTAACACATTATTGTAACTGTCACATGTATGTATATCCCGAACTGATAGTAAGACGTGGTCCTAAAATATATATATATATATATATGGGTGTTAGTGTACATATATTAAACACTTGGACTTAAGAATAATGAATACCATTGTTAGGCCTAAACAGTTAAGGTAACAGTTATTTGTATTCTAATATTTGTAATGTATAGCATAAATACGGTCAACCTTGGTGGTGCTCACCTCAGGACCCGATGTTCGTGGGTTCAAACCCATTGAAGGTTGACGGATTTTTATTGAGTGATAAAAATCCGTAGCACAACTTCCTTTGGAGGGAAGTAAAACTGTCGGCCCCATGTCAATTCTGGCGTTTAAGAGAATCCTGGAAGTTATGTGAAATAATATTTCACGGCAAAATTGGTAGACCCTTTCACGCTCGCTCATAGAAGTTTAATGTGAAGACAAAGTGAAACCACTAGACTTTCTGAACTTATCAGGTACATGGTATTTCTACCAGATAATGCCAGCAGCATAAACCTTCTCCAGTTGGATAGAAATCCTATCAAAGCAGCCTTTGCGGTGTTGACTTAAAAATAATAAGCATAATTGATTATTGATTGATCAGTGATATTGTCTATATAAACTTGTAGAAAAGGATTAGGATCAGTAATTTAATTGACTGCACAAGCATCCTCCGGAGCGGCGGTAAATTATAATTTGTTTAGGACCAATTGCATTCAAGTTAGAACTAAGAGGATATTTATCTTCGAGTTCAATGTTTCCTATACTTTTATAAATTTAATTTCTGTATATTCTTAACGATGAAGATTTTTTGTTTGTCTTAGCGTTTAATTCAGGTTATTGTTCTAAACTATATGTTTATTTAATAAACGGCCAATTTCATTATTTTTAAGGTGGGATCGTAGGGAACACGAGTTAAGGGCAGTATTTTTGCAGTTTTTGTATTAAAACCATTTTTTTGGTCAAACGTAGTCAAATAATTATCCAGTGGAAACATAGAGTTTGATCAAGGGTGTCCTGGAATTTAATGACAACTTTTTCTCTTCATTTAGGAGTTTCTCATCTAATGCTACTATGCTAATGACAGATATTTAAAATCTGTTGATATCACCATGTGAAGAAAATTAAATCTATGTTTCTTCTGGAACAATATTTTATTTATTTTGGCAAAAAAGTTTTTGCTATAAAAACTGCAAAAACATGCCTTCAACTCTTGTTCCCTATACTCTCACCCTAAGTGTCGCAACCTAAGTTTCTTCGACGTTATGTGGGTCACATAGCATAAGGCGTTCAATCCATTAAATTCTTCTTACATGATTAAATTTGTAGAATAATGATATGTGTACACGTGTGTTTGTTGCCTATATTTTACATGAATGTCTTGTATAGGGTTTTCTTTGGATGTTAAAATAGTATTAATATTTAAAACAAGATTTTAATACAAACGGAGATATGGCTGAACTATCTTCATGTTTTAAATTTCAATAACTGATGATATTTTGATTTCACAAAATAAAACGCACTAAACGTATTTAATAGTATTAAAATATGCAGGTTTATATTGTATGTCTTATTTATTATTTATTTAAAGATTCACAAAATATTCTATTAAAACGATTTATACTATTTAATACAACTTAGCGTAAAATTTAGAAATAAGGTTAAATATTTATTTATACAATTACCGAATTCACTTATTTTGTCTTGAGAAATTAATTGTAATGAATGTATAGTTCATCTTTTAGTGTTATTCTTGAAATAAATTGTTTGAAATTTAAAATGTAGAAATTGATATTTTTATGTATTTTTGATTAAAAATTAAATTATTTATTTAAAAATGTATTCATAACCTTTTAAAATCAGAGAGTATTACATTATATTTAATACAAACTTGATTTTAAGTCTTCGGAATGATAACGAGAAATAAAACTTAAGAGTATTTAATTTTGAAATATATTTTTATTACATTTAAACATAGAGCTTCATTGAAATAAATACATGATTTTTTTAAAATACCTCTTACTAAAAGAACTAACCAGATGATTTCTTGGATAAGATATCCTGGTGATTCGTTAGATACAATTTCATCAACATGAAAAGGGCATTGTGATAGATTAAAATTAGTTTACTAATAATTTGATTTCTAAATAAATATTTATTTTGGTCCTTTTTGACGAACTTTTGAGGTCTTTTATTATTATGAAACCTCTTCAAAACACGATGAGAAATACTACAACCAATTACTTTATAAAAGAGTTTGGGCCATCCTTGGGCTTCACGTAAACTTATGAGTGACAATGTCCCCTTTCTTAGGTCAAGTTTATTTAAGTACATATACCTCAACTGGGGTAAACGTTGCCACCAGCACGTGCAACCTATCTCCTAGCCATGTAGAGATATTCAATAGAAATCTCAATGATGCTATAACCATATACCACAATGAGTTTACAGTGCACTAGGACGGTGGACTAGAATTCTAGAATTTAGAATTTAGCTATTCCCTTCATGGTTACAATGGATCGTCTCCTACTTATGTACATTAAGGCAGGGAGTTAGATTACCCCCTCTTTCAAAGATGTGGGACTTAGACTCTGGTGGAGGACTCAGGTGACATTTCATATTACAAAGGGTGAAGCTTGCTTTAATTATTATTATTATTATTATTATTAGCACCGCGTCTTACTACCCGTTCGGGTTATACGCACTTACGCTAATGTGCAATGGTAAATAAATCTGTGCCGGAACCGAGGATTGAACCCCGGACCCCTAGCACAGAAGTCTGACACCTTACCCCTAGACCACCAGGTCACCTGCTTGCTTTGAGAATTTGAAAAAGTCCTAGAGGAAGGTAGCCATAACTTACAATCGATCTCATCTCCCTGTGAAAGTTAATGTTGAGGAGAAAGACATGTGCAACTATGTTCACATTAGATCGACGATCAACACGTTATCAGCTAAGCTCGCACCCAACTGGAGTGTCCCATGGTCAGGGGCCCCGATCCTGACGCCTGTCTTGATCTTTCAAACCCTACATAAACACACCGAGATCACTTAAGCTAATTTAAAAAACCACACCTCATAAACAAAGGCAAAAGTATTACGTTGTAAGGATATGCAGATTTAATCATGGCTGTCAATGGTGTAATATGAATCTGCGTTTTTACTTTCTTGTTACCTTACTTTTAGAAAAAGAATTGTGATCGTCAAAAAAATTGAACTTGAGATTTTGATGAATTTCGACGTTTCATGACCCTTCTAATCCGAAAAAGTTGTTTTGCATTTCTGTCTGTTTGTCTGTCTGTACATCATAGTAGAGCCCAAACTATTTTACCAATTAGGCTTGGTATCTAAGGTTTTCATAGGGTTGCCCCAAAGGGTAAATTTTTCGACAAAATTACTTTAAGGTTTCCATACTGATGCGTAAATTCTAATTTTTAATTTCTCGCTATTTTACAGGTAAAGAAAGTATTGTGATCGTTAAAAAATCTAACTCATAATTTTGATAGATCTCGACGTTTCATGACCCCCCGAATCCGAAAAAGTGGTTTTTGAATTTCCGTATGTATGTCTGTCTGTCTGTCTGTCTGTACCTCCAACTAGAGCCTAAACTTATTACTGATCAGGCTAAAACTTGGTATCTAGTGTTTTCATAGGGTTGCCCCGAGGTGTTTTTGTAATTAGATATCTAACCGTAAAATTAAGGGTAGTTTACTAAAGGTCAAAACGAGAAAACGTCCATTGTCTCAAAATCAGCTTAAACGAGTTTGATTAAATTTCATTTATAAATATTCCAAACAAAATGGTTACTCTCAATAGTTCAGCAAAATTAATTTACGAGTTCAGGTCAGATGCGTAAATTCTCATTTTTTATTATATCTCCGAAACTATTTGAGATATGAAATTACTTATCATTGCAAATATGTAGATCTATTTATAATACAAATATTTTATACGAAGCACATTTTTATTATACAGATGACTCTCAAGATTTACGCAAATATATATATTTTTTATAACTTTTTGAAAACTATTGCAACCGTAGAAAATAATCTAACGCAAAATGTTGATGGATGTCGACGTCTCATGAGCCCCCGAACCCTAAAAAGTGGTCTTTGCAATGCCGTTTGTCTGTGGGTATTTTTAATCCCAAAAGTTTATAGTAGTTTAATAAAAAGCGAAAAGAGAAAGAAATCGATGTTCTCAAAATCGGCTATAACGATTTTGATTAAGATTATAAATAATATGGCTTTTTTCATTTTCCCATGAAAATGACTTTTACGTTTCCTTACAGAAGGAAAAATTGCTATATCTCCGCAACTATTTGAGATAATAGATAACTTAGCATTGTAAAATTTTATTACTATTAAATATAAAAAACTTTTATTTGAAATATATTTTTATACAACCAATAATTTCTGAGATATTGGCAAATATATGAATACAATGTTATGAGCTATAGTTGTACAGAGATACTACTTAAGTTTAACGCAATAATTCAGTAATGCCATAGAGTAAGCAAATAAGTCTTTCAAGAAGTTGATATTTTTCCTTTAACCTCTTAGGGGAAATGTTTGTACAGAACAGTGGCCAATCCAGGATTTTCGTGAAGGGGATTGGGGTAGGGACGTGGGTGCTCCCATCGGGATCAGGTCGCGGAAAGGGGGTAGGAGGAACCTCAAGAAATGTTGACATATAATACTTCATAATTTGAGAGTAAATCCTTAAGTAATTTTTCAGTGTAACGCTAAAGCTTGAGAATAGTCCACTAATGAAGGATATAACTCAAAATTTACGATTAGTATTGAAATTTATTATAAGCAAATAATAAGAACATCAACAAATAGTGATTATTAAGAGGGAAATAAGTTTAAACAATATAACAACTATTATATAACTATTTCTTTTAGCTATTCAATCAATCAGACAAAATAGATGGAATTATTCAGATTTGGAACAATCGAACTTTAACTCAACTTTATAGTATAGCTAGTTATTTCTCATTCTAGATCGAAATTTAACCACTAAGCCATACTAACACGTTGTGTGTGTGGTGTTATTCAAAGATTTTGTTTAAACCACGTTATTTAAAAATAAATTATTTTAAAGATCTCTATTTATTATTAATCATTGAAATAGTAATAATAAAAATTAAAAAAATTAATTTAAACCTAAAAAAGGTTTGTGCAACAAGGTGAGAGGTGCGCAACTTAAATTTGGGTAATTTCATTAATGCCTATTTCAACACTTTAATACTTAATGTGACTGTCTTAAGTATTTATAATAATTACCGTATATTAATCATTTAATAATATTACCAATAACAATTTAAAAAATGAAATCTGCTTAGTGAGATAGTATAACGTGACGATAAAACTAGTAGTGACTTTAACATGTTTTAATTGGTTTAATTTCTTGAAGGGGGTGCGGCCCCATTCCCCCGTCCTGGATCCTCCCCTCTTAAAACAATTATCTATCTATATTATCTTAGACTAAATAGTCAATAATTAACTATTTTATTGGTCAAAATTTATAAAAAAAGGAATTTAGTAGAAATGCTATAACCATGAGATGTGCAACTCCCAAGAAAATTTCGAAAATTTTAGCAAGAATTCAAAATTTTAATACAAAATTTTGACCCTTGTGGACCCAATATAAATTTTTTATTGGTCCAAATATACAAATGAGGACTATAGTTCTTAAATATTAAATTATAATATTATAAACATTAGTCAAAAAAGATTAACGTAATTATAACTCAATTTTTGCTCGGGTTTGCTAGTGTATATTATTTGGTTTCACATGTATAGCGAGTTTCAAATAATTATCTCAATTTCTAAACAATGTAGTGAGAAGGTTCGTGCGGTGTTCAGTAACAATATTTTTATTTGTAATCAGTGTAGTTATCAGAAAATCACCATAACCGGGTAATCTAGAATACTTATTTGTATCCTACCATAAAACTTGACTTTAAAGCTATGCTCCAAGTCCTCAAAATACAATTTATTTGCTGGTATGAACCAACTACAGTCGAATATATATGTATGTACTTACTGTACCTTGTGTAAACTGTATCCCAGGCCTGGGGCATCTTTTGATATTTGAATTTGGAATATCTAATGTTGTTGATAATGGGGATTCCCCGATGTAGCCAAATATCAATCGTTACAACCAACTATCGATATGTTTAACCAATATAACTTACATGACCTCATTTCATTAAAGATGAATACGTAAGTTTTCATACAATGCATTATCATAATAAATTATTTTTTCGACCATTTTTCACCATTATACTGTAAGTACTGAGTAGTCTATAACAGTGCAACTAAATATTGTTGACTTAATATGGTGTGTTTCTCACAGTTCCTTCTGGAGTTTCAAGTCTTTGTCTTCAAAATATATATCATACATTATTTATCCCCCACCCCTACCTGTTCATATTATAAAAATATATAATAGTTACTTTTGTGGTATAGAGATGAGGAAGGAAGCATTTTAGGGGTAGTATACCCACATTTAGGTGGAAGGAGAAAGGGAAATAATTTTATGAAAATCACCCACAGTAAACTCGACTGGAATTCGAACCCTATTCCTCATCATCAGCGGGCCAGTCTAACATGAGAGTGAAGCCTTAGACCATTTGGCCACTGAAGCGTGTTTTGTCCCCAAGAGCCACAACTTATGGTGGTAAAATAAAATAAAATGAATTAGTGTCATGAATACTGATAGATATTACACTTTTAAAATGTTTGCTAAAGTTTTGTGGCTTCTCTCTCAATAATAGAAACAATAGATACGAATTACGTCTTTTCTTTGCCCTGACCATTTGCTCCCGGTTTTGCGCTAGAGATCTGGTAAGTAGATACAGACTAAGTTTAATTCAGATTAAATTTACTCCTATTTTTGAAAGCCTGATAAATAAGGAATGTAGCACCATTTAGGAAAATCTCCACAATAAAATCTGATAGAATTCATCCACAACCTTTACGTCACGAGCAAAGCAGACAATACGAGCCTGATTCCTTAGTTGGTGTGTCCACTAGTACAGTTATTTTACATTTTTAAAGAGTGTGAATGATTGAATTAAGGCTGAACAGTATTGTCTCCTTCGATTGACTAATTGATGAAAAGTGGTTAAATTTAAAGCGCTCAACGTTTTATTAATGTACGATCAATGCAATTGAGTCTATGACTTTATTTCAATTACACTATATTAAGTGCTTGGATTCAAACTTGATCATCAATTATTTTTCATCTAGAGATTTAATAAATCCTGATAGGTTTAATCTTTCAAACTATTTTCAATCTACTCTTTATAATAACTTAATATATATTAGTTATTAATTATTTATAGAAAATTTGACGGCTACTTATTTAATATAGAAAAATTTCATTGGTATGGCGTCCATACGAGCTTGTTTAAGAATAATTAAAAGATAGTATTGATTAAGTGGGTTATATAAAATTAAGTGCATAGATAAATGCCCATATGAAGCTTGAAAACCAATTTTACCGTAGAAACTATTCACTAATGCCTTCAAAAAATTGTTGTTGCTGACTTTAATCTTCCTGTGTCAACTAAAGTACTCACACTGGTACTGAGCTTTGTCAAAAGAATCTAAATATTTGTTTAAGTAAATGCATTTTAATCTAAATTAAATTTGGATAAAAAATACAAAACGCACTCAATACCTATAATTAACAACAAAACGAAATTAATCTACACCCACTCGAGGTCACTTGTATCGGTGGGAACATGGATTAAAAAAGATCAAGCCCACCTAGTCTGGTTTACCATTGATGTGGAGGTCAGTTATGAGGCGCCGTGGACTGTGATTCTGGTTATTTCTGAGTGTCCGATACTTTCACCAGTTATCACAATTAAACTCAACTCAACAACTAGTGAAAAGTCTCCCTGGATTTGAAACAAACCAAGATGGTTCAGTGATAGAGCATTAGCACGTAAAGCCGAAAATCCCAGTTTCGATTCCTTCATCCAGGTTATAATATTTCACATAATAGTATTTGTTAGCTATTCTTGTTCATCAATTTATTTAGTATTTTTAGCTACGCATTCGGTTCGTACTCTTAATTTGTTTAGCTATCCAGTGATTCATTTTTCTAAATCCAGATCAATAAATATTCTGAATCTCTAGGATTTTTAAATAAAATATTTTTAAAGGGTTACGTATAGTAACAGAAACGTACCGTATTCGTAACTGAAATCAATTTATTTCTTCAGTTCTCTAATTGCCTAATGCATATTTGACAAACACATGCTCATTTTTTGGATTCTTGAATATTGACGTCTTCATTTGATACAAGAAATATCACTGATTAAAATTTATACTGTTAATATTATGTTGTTTTATTTTAAAACAGAGTTCTTGTGCTCGTTTGCTTTAAGGGATTATATTAATCTCGCTAGTGGGATAGGGTGAATAAAGATAGTATTTTAGAAGAAGCGTACTGTCATTTGCATGAATGGAGAATGGGATATTATTCTTTAAATCACCCTTAGTACACTTGGCCTGAATTTAACCTCAATATCCTCGTCTTTGGCATTCTAGTCTAACATGAAAATGACATGTTACACCTAACGATCAACTATGCTGGTACTAGGTTATTAATCAATGAAAGTTTACCAATATCATCCTAGAGAGAAGGTAGAAAACCCATTTTTAATTAATAACATTTAAGTTCCAATGGCTGAGATTCCAACCTATCAAACCTTGAACTTTGGGTAAGGGTCAAACACGCAGGCCATGGACGAACCAATACATACTTATCTTATAATGACTCAAAGATTAAGAAAAATGCCTTTTTCTAATATAATATTTTATATCTCATATGATAAATTCCATAACGTTTTATAGTTTGTTTTCCTATTGTTACCTAATTAGTAAATATGGTAACTAATATGAAATATGTAAGTGTTTAGATCAGTTATACTTTTATGGAAATGTAAAAATTAGATTTGTGTTCAAAAGGTCATATTAGAGTAATTTATTTTTCTATATGTATGTAATTCTTATTTTTAGCACCACGTCTTACTACACATTCGGGCTATACGTTTATGTACTAATTATGTTACTTTTTTAGGTATTAGGAAGGTTGAATTTATAGAAAGTGTAGCCGCATTATGGTGAAGGGAGGGTGGAATAACATTTTGGGAAAACCACCCTCAGTACATACGACAAAGATTCGAACCTCGATCTCACCGTCATCGGCTGTCTAGTCTACTGCAAGAGTTATGCGTTAGACCTTGCAGCCACTGAAGCGGGTATGTATGTAGTTATATTATGTTAATATTTGTAAATCAAATAAATTGATTACCATCATGATATCAGATACACTCACCATCATCAATTGAGTTAAAAAAAATAATAATAGACAGCTAAATAAAAATGATAAAATATTTAATTCATGAATAAATATGTCTTCTTTGAATATGTTATTTATAATAAAATCTTCTTCCCTTAAACTTAGATGTTATAAACAAGAATTACATACATAATTATTATGTAATATAATAATAATTATATAGTATATTATTTTGACAGAGTAAATAAGTTGAGTTTTTAATTGACCTTTAGCTGAACGATTTAAGAGAAAACCTCCCTTTTATAATGTTTAATATAAAGTTTTTATAATTATATAGATTCTTAGTGATAATGCATATCAATTAACTAAATAAATTTATATTACTCTTGAAAACTCATTCTATGCGTTATCAAGTTAAAATAAAAATACAATTAGAAATAAATTTATAAAACTAGTCAATAAATCGTTATAAAACATATCTAAGATTATCAACAGGATAAATGTGTAAAATTAATCTAAATTATTCCATACATTATTTCCAAAAATATATTATTTAGAAATATGAACATCAAACATCAAAATATGATATTACATCATTGACCATTTAAACATTTTCTATGGTATTTAAAATTGTTTTAAAAATTCTTTTACTATCAATTTATATTTATATTTCCTTCTGACGATTTTGTAACGATTGACATATAGACATGCTTAAAATGGTTTTAGAATATTTATTGTGGGACATACTTAAACAACTAAATGTTATTTCATAATAATCATATATTTAATGTTTTGGTGATTATTAAACTATTGGTATAAGGAAAAATCAAATTTTATATTCGATTTATTCGATTTGATGTTGTGTCTGCTCTAGATTTAAGTTAGTTTATGAGTCGTGTGCTGATATAATCAATCTGTTCAGAAAGTTCACTTTGACTACCTCAAATAAATGAAAATGATAAAATACGGGATTATTCATATCTCTAAGTAAAAGATCTTACAGCTTGTAGGGGATGAGAAGATAAGTATTTCCACGCAATTAATTTGAGGGGAACGACAAATGGTGGCGCTACATTATCTCAATGTTGATGCTTTATGCGCCTGGGTGACAGGCAACACATTCAGCACGCCACGCAAACCATCGCAGGCATCCCCACCACTGCCTTGAAATACCCGATTGTGCCGGTGTATAGCTCCCAATAGCAATATTAACCTAACCTAGCTTAGCCTAACCTAGCCACTGGGGCTCTTGAGTCAATCTTCGGGTGGGAGTTACCCACCCACGGGGACCGGAAGCGGACTGGATCAAACCTCCAGCCCCTCATCCCCCTCACTAGACAGGAAACAACTTTAACTAATTGTAAACAAAGTAATATATAAAATTTACGGTACAATGTACTAGGCATGAAATAACTCAACCCATTAATTTGAAGTTTATTCTTGATAAAGAAATATCATTTAGAGCGGTATTATCGAGTCAATATTTAATTGGAGGTCAAAGAATTCAAAATGTTTCTGCACAAGATAATGTTCAACAAGTCGATGCACGCGTAAACAAGCTAAAATGTGGTGTAACTCCAAGTGTCAGAAATGCTCAAGCTTTGTGGTAGAAAATCCTTATAATTAAATCTAATAAAAGTGATAAAGAAAAATATTTGCCTGGTCAGATTGTCACAGCCATATTTAAAACTGGCCGGCCAAAGCCCGAACTGCCGGTAGATAGATTATTAGATATTTCGCGCTTTAGTTGATTTCAGTGGACAAACTAGAAATATACGGTTATTACGGGAACTTACTTGACTTAGTGTTCTGGCTTGATACAAACACATAAAAGTTGTAAAAATAATACTGAGTTTTAGATAAGTCAGTCAGACTACCGCTTAAATGGGTGTCCATTTGACTATTTGGGTGGATTGGTGAGCCATGAGTTAGAGAGTGTGTTTCTATTCCGTGTACTTTTGACGAGACTATTTACTATTTGTATCAGGTGAGGTTGGTTTAGAGTTAATACTTAGTAGTTTATAGGTAATAGGTCCATGTATGTATCAATATGCGTATTCCCCTAGGCTAATATTATTATTATAATGTCTAAAATCAAAGTACCTAGGGACTTGATATAAGGGGTAAGGAGGAGAAATGTTATTTAAAGGAAAGGTACTAGTATTAGTGTAAGAAGAATATAGGAAACCAAAGAACTAAATCAAATATGTGACCCACTTCAGTGGCCACATGGTCTAATGCGCTTATATCGTTTTATACTAGACTGCCAATGACGAGAAGATCAAGGTTCGAATCTTGGTCAGGAGAACTGGAGTTGTATTTTTGTTTAAATGTTTTTCCGCTCTTCATCCACATAAATTCAATTACAGATCCTTTAAATATACCCTTCCTAACCTCTAAAATCTTTAGCGTAATTAGTACATAAGCGTATAACCCAAACGGTTATTAAGACACGATGCTAAAATATCTACGATGAAATACCACCCTCAAATGAACTCAGCAGAGATTCCAACCTCGGCTACCCGGATTGTTAATCCACCCTCTTTTGAAACTGACACCTTATATCGTATACACACTGGTATTGGACTGGGTTAAATTAGTTTGGAGGAAGTAGCTGGTTTTGGGCCCTGTGTTTACCACATTCACCGAATATTAGGGTCTTCTACTCACCCAGGCTGCCCGCACACCGTAAGGTAGCGAGGGAGTAAATTAGAATATAATGGCAATGTACCCTTATTTACTTGAAGGAAAAGTGAAGAAAACCATTTTGGAATAAAAAGCTAACCCACAGAACACTACTAGGATTCAAGCCCCAATCTATCCATCAATTTTCAACCAGGCTAGACAAGGTATACGCCATAGCCCGCTCACCCACCGATGCGGGTTTGACCGCAAAATCTTCCACCTATCCTTCGATGAATTCAAACAAAACGTTAGTGCTAAATAACGATCTCCTAGTGCTTTTTGTTTCTCCTACTGTTTCAATGTATACTTCAAACATCTGCTTATTTTACATCGCCCCCTCCCTCCTCCTCTTTGTCTCACAATGTCCAACGGGACGGCCCAGCGGACAGCACCACAAGTTATACAAATCCGTGACATGTTGAATCAGAGCAGCTGGCCGTTGTATGGGAAAGAGTTCGGGAAAGGATGATGACAAGTATAAGAAAGGAACGGGGCCAAAGAATTAAACTAAAGAAATATGCCTCATTTGTAAGTTTCTATTGTTTTACGGTCTGTAATGTCAGCCCAGGTCCGTTTATTGTTGTTCTGTCAGCTCTGTTTTCATATAGTAGGGAAAATGTATTCTGGTCAGCTTGCTAAACCATTATTAGTTACTTGATCATGATCTCACTGTGTGGATTTACAATTTCTAGTGCTATCATTTACATTTTATATCCATTAAGTTTTCAGCCATGGTCTGGGTCAGTTTTTATTCACGCTATATATTATTATTATTATTATTATTATTATTATTATTATTATTATTATTAGCACCGCGTCTTACTACCCGTTCGGGTTATACGCACTTACGCTAATGTGCAATGGTAGGGTGATTGTGAGATGAAATGGAGGACCTACAGTTTAACGTGGAATCCGAACCACGGTGGAGGCCTGGCATTCCTCACATTCACAAGTTGTGATTAATACACGTCTTGTCAGAGGTGAAGGAAGGGTTTGGCAATCAGATAAATCTGTGCCGGGACCGAGGTTTGAACCCCGGAACCTCAGCACAGAAGTCTGACACCTTACCCCTAGACCACCAGGTCACCCTATATATATTACACTGCCGGTTTGCTAAGCTTCATATTCATTATAATCCAACTTATGCCTAGGACAGGCACAACATCCAGCCCCCAGCCGATAATTTATCAATGTGAAAGTGTAAACCCTCATTTCACCAATTTCACATTTTTGGCCATGCCGGAAATTGAACCTGGGACTCTTAGTCTAGTAGCAAGTCAAACCTAAATATTGAATAATATAAATATATATTACATCTCTTACTTTCATGAAGGAAGAAGGTTTGATCTCCTTAACCAACAATACCGGTATGACGTGATGTGGAGTCATACAATTTCTTTAGATCGATATTTCACCAGTATTTTAATCTAAAAAAATTATTACCGATCATGTATAATTGATAGAACCATTTGTAAAGAAGGAGAATATGTCTTCGTCATAGTTCTTGAATGGAAACTGTATGGTAAGTATTCCAAATTTTTTTACTGATCCCTTTCTTCCAAATAAAAAGGGACAAATTATTAAAATCTGCTTAAAATCTAAACTATCTTCATGCAGTCATTATTCGTGTATAAAAAGATGATTTTAATGAACCCATTTATCCATAGTAGCTATTTTTAGGAGGTCTTTCGAATTAAAAGAAGCCTAAAATTAAAAGGAGATTCTTGTTTTTGATAATGGATTGCAGTCATAAATATTTAACTAGTTTTGGCAGAAGTGAATTTGGTTTTCTAAAACAAAAAATTCCAATTAGACAACCAGTTGGATTCTGCATTGAAACAAACCTTGATTTTATTATGAAACATCTTAGATTTGCCTGGCTATCTTTAATTTGTTCTCTATGATTAATATTTTAAATGTTTGAATCTGGGTTAAACAGCAACTCTTGTTGCATATTTTTTGAAGGGGCTGTTATCAACAGATTATGTGTATAGGTGTATTTCCTACATCCTCTTACTCACTATAAACATCATCTCAACTCATCCAAACATTGAAAGAGCCTCCACGGAAAGGATGTACGATCAGTACAATCGGGTGACCCCTGGGCAACGGTACGTTAGTACTTGCCAATCCTTCCACAGATTGGGCTACGAGTGATGTAGCCTAGACAAGATATATATATATAATATCCTTTCTGTTTTCTCTTTTGACAGTGATTTGAAGGCTGGAATTTTATACCCAGCCGGTAGTATGAAAGGAGGTATTTTATAAATTTTTCCCACTCTTCCTCCACGCCCCTGGATGTTTACTTCTTCTAGATTCTACTTTACTCATTTTTACCCTATCAACTTAGCTAAATGCGGCTAGCCCAAACGGGTACTTAGACACAATGGAACCACTTAGGTGGCTGCATGGTCTAAGGTGCTACTTTCTTTCGCAATATACTAGATTGCAAATGACAGTGAGGTCGGTGTTCGATCCCGGTCGGGTGTACTGAGAGTGGTATTTCCTAAATGGTTTCCCACTCTTTCTTCATGCAAATGGGAGTACAGGTAGCAGGTATCAGGTATACTTCCACTCAATTCAACCTTCCTTTAGTACATAAGCGTATAGCCCGAGTGGATAGTAGGTGACTCGTGGTGCTAAAAAAATAAACAATGATTTTAAAATGTTCTCAATATCTATTAATATGAAATCAAATTTGGTTTTTGAATTCAAAATGTAGAATGTACTGATTGATTGAAATTAAATTAAGTGTGCTTAGTTTGTAAAATAATATAATCACAAAAACCAAAATTAAAATTAGTTTTTTTACCATTTTGGATATCCTAATTGAATATGGTGAATTTTACCCACATCTACTTCATTTAACCTGTTAGGCCTGTTAACCTGTCTTCCCTTAACAGATTACACTATGACCTTATTATATAAGCTACATCATAGTGTAATGTGTCAACTTAGGACGTCTTTCTTTAAGTGCAAGTGGACTGTATTTAATATTTTGCTTTCTTATCCAGTCATAGCTTAAAATTTTATTTTAAATCAGTGTATTTATAGGCCATCCATTAGTTGTTTATTTACACCGTAATTGAGATAGTGGGATAGGAACAAGGACGGTATAGCTTAGTAAAGGAAAGGTAAAGTAGGAGCTAGCACCCTCAATACACCCTACCAGGATTCCAACCCCAATATTTCTGTCCCCATGAATTCATTTTAACTTTAGAGTGACGCGTTATATTTTGCAACCACTCATCTAGGCCTTTCAATGAATAATTTAAAATAACAATTAGAATAAAATGGAATGAGGCGTGTCATCATTTTCATGGATTGAGAATGTAAAACTGTTGACGAACAAACTCCTCCATCACTCCCAGTCTCTCAGTCAAATTTCAAGGCAAAGCTTTAAGAATCAGTTTATAGGACGTGCCAGTAGAAAAGGAATAGTTCAAAACACAGATGGCAAATAAACAATTTTAAATAATAGACCAAATATATTATACTTCCAAAGAAGGGCAAAATGTAACAAATTGGTTATGTTTATTAATTTATATTTAAAAAAATCACTTTGCTACCCAATGAATGGATATTATAGACATAATACATAAAATTTAATATAATCAAGTATGAACTACAATTTAAAAAAGTAAATTCACATTTTTTTAAATGTTGGGGTAAATACTCACTTATCAAATGTATTAAATGAAACAAAATATCTTAGAATAATTAAATGGGGTAAGTATCGTGTCCAGTAGCTAAAACAATGAAACATTTTAAAAGTTCTTATCTCAAATATAAAATTATTAAAAATTAGAAGTACTCGTAGTTTTTTAGTATTTACATATAATTTTAACAAGATTAAAATTATCTTTGAAGATGGTAACCAAAAACATTTTTGGATATCACTTTGAATCCCTATGTAACCAGACATTTTTGAGTGAACTTTACCCTTCATGCACCCTTTAAGATAGCAATCTAATCTGCATCTAAAGGATACCCTGGGCTCATAGTGTTTAAGTGGAAACACTTAAAGCCAACTTAGCAAACTTGATGACAATTGGGGTAGTTGCCCTTTTGGGAAAAGTAACCAAGGTAATAACCCGGATTCGAACCCGGGACCCCTAGGCTTGTAGCCAGATGCAATAACCACTATACCGTGGGGTTGTTTACCAGACAAGAGTATATATATATATATAAAAGTATATATATATAAAAGTATATATATATAAAAGTATATATATATAAGTATATATATATAAGTAGAGAGAGAGTGAGAGCACTGATAATTAAATAGTATTAACCTATATAATATATATGTATATACATATATGCATGTTGCAGATTCAAGAAAAATACATAATAAAATATGTAATAATATGAAAATATGTAACATTGAATAACATTCATTTCCCATGCTAATAGAATAGGTTGCCAATGACAGGAAGCTCGGGGTTTGAATTACGGCTGGGTATATTGAGGATGGTTTTTCCTAAATAATTTCCCACTCTTCCTTCGCGCTAATAAGAGTACACTCCCTCTAAATTCAACCTTATTTATCCCTTACTCATTAGAGTAATTAGTGAATATGCGAATAACCTGAATAGACAGTAAGATTAAATTCTAAAAAAAAATAAGTATATTATTGAAACGAAATTAAATTAATTTTATAACTGCAAATTTTTGAAAGAAATAATAGAAAAAAAACTTTTCTCAATATACAAAGGTACAAATACTTTTAAGGAGTTTTTTGCATTGATATTATGTTTTACATTCCTCAGATTTCCCATTAATTAAATACTTTAATCAAACGCATTCTATAACTGATTTTATTAATCATACAAACACTACAAACTTTCAACGAAACCTTCACTGTACCCGTCTCTTTGAAAACACGTGAATGTCCGACCACTCCAGATTTTTTTAAAAGTCAGTTTCCTGGAATATTTTTTCAGTCCGAGGTTAAATGCTTGATTTTGACATACTGGCCGGTATTACACTTATATATATATAGTTTTATATATATAGTTATATATACATATATATATGTATACATAGTTATATATACATATATATATGTATATAGTTATATATACGTATATATATATATATAGTTGGTTTTGTTTGCTTTTCAAGGGACCAATCTACGATTTAAATTATTCTGACAGATATCACATTACAACTTCTTGATTGATTATTTGGTGTTCCGTTTTCGTAATTTGATCTTTGCCTAACTGTTTGTATCCATTTTTTATCCCAACCAAATAACAACGAGAAAATGAGAAAATCAAATATAATAATGATTATTTTTACAACTCATCAATTTGTGTTTACAAGTTGACACGCCACACATGAGACGTGCTGCTGAGGAGACTATCTGTTAATGCCAAATTATGTTCCTTTCATGGTACGAGGAACGTTAGACACAAAAGTTACGTTAAGGAAACTGCAACTGTGATCATTTCTGACGAGTAAGCATACCTGACTTGTAATTTATTTAACGCCAACCCTTCACTGGAAACATTCCTTTATGAAATTACAGGTTGCTGGAAATTAGTGAACATCAAATGTATTTTCCCTTGAAAAAAATTAAATAAATCCACTATAAAAAAACCATTCAAAATGTGTATTTTTATGTAATATCTTCGAAAATATATAGAAATAATTAAACTATTTAAAAATGTGTAAAATTAAAGTTAAAAAATCAGTCTTAAAAAGACCTATGATGTCAGCATATCGATTTTCATATTTCTAAATGACAGGATTAAAATATGTAATTACATAAAAATCCAAGCTCTAGTAATGAGTTCTTAAACCATTTTATGTCACATCAGCGGGCGAGAAGAAGGTACTTTTCTTTGACTAAGCTGTGGTTGGTTTCTACTCTGTATAGTGGCAGTACAAAGGGCCCTTTGGATGACACCCCGGAAGCAGATTAGTTAATTTACCTTACACCTCCACTTGACGTTTGACGTGATTGTGACAGCAGATTAAATCAATACACTTGAATAACAAGTTTGTTGATGATTTAAAATGCCTTTGGACGGAAGACATAAAAGGTATTTGTTGATGTTAGGCATTGATTTTAATTAATGTGACATTAAAAAAATTAGTCCAACGAAACCAGCTTTAATATCACTACATTTATGACTCCATAACCTAATTAAATTAATTATATACCAAGCATTTTTAGATTAGAAAAAATGTGATTGATATTTTTAATATTTTTATCAAAATCCAAAATGTTAGTGTTTTGCCTACCAAAATGTATTTCTCTACGCATATACCACAGATACAGAATTACTATTGTTCTATTATTAGCTTGTCAAAGAGCGGAAGAGGATACTATTACTTGGTTTGGTGGCCGCATCGTCTAAAGCAGGGGTCTTTAACCTTTTTATCTCCAAGGTCCAAAATTTCTGTCTCTTGTTGGCTCACGGGCTACAATGTTCGGATTGAATAACTATTAAACTGTTCATATCAGCTCATTCTTATACACTTATACTCACACTAGGGATTAGGATTTCACGTGAAATATCGCCTCTGTTTTATTTTCCTATTTTTAGATTTGTCATAGTAGGAGGTAGCGCGAATTTTCTTGTCTACTAGTGTTGTCGTTTGCCAGTTCAAATTACATTTGTATTAAAGCACAATACTTTTATTCATGCAAAAAGCAAAAATTATTTATAAAATTATGTAAAATAGTTATTTATTTTATTAGTTGATTATGTAAAATTAATATTTGTATTTTGTCATTTTTAACTCTTAAAATAATTTTATAATTTTCATGAACCAGCGGGCAACAAAAAGGTTATCACGGGCCACAAGTGGCCTGCAGGCCGCGGGTTGAAGACCCCTGGTCTAGGGCGCTACTCTCACAATATGCTAGACTGCCGTAGACAGGGAGATCGGGATTATATTTCATTTGGGTGTACAGAGGGTTTCTTTTCCTAAATGGTTTTCCACGCAGATGCAGTTACACTTCCCCTAAATATAACCTCATCCATCCCTAACTAATTAGAGTAATAAGAACATACGTGTATAGCCCAAATTGGTAGTAAGACGTGGTGCTATATGTATAGACCACCGCGTCTTACTACCATATATATATATATTTACATATATATGTATATTATATATACGTATATAATATATTTTATATATATTATATATATTATTTCATTTTCTGATCTCACTGCTAGGTCTGTGTTTGTTTTATGATGTTAAATATAATTATAAAGAATATTTATAAATGACGAGTCAAGCTTGGGCAAAATTTTGTCCAAGTAAATTTTCTTGATTGTCAATGCCACATGGTAGATAGTAAATACCTAAGTATATTCCAAGGTTTTGTGGTTTGTGTTATCAATTCTACATTCATAAAAACAATTTATTTAGGTGCTTCAATTAATATTTTATGAGAATGGGAATCTTATCTTAATACGATCCATAAATCTAATGACTAGCTTAGATAAGTAGATTATATATAGATTGTGGTATCGGTGTTTAAAATATGATAATCCTTGAAGTAACTTTTTTCAGGGAAATTATAACTGGTTTGGTAGAAATTATTATGACTATCGCTTTGAATATTTTGGAAATTTCTTTAGGGTTAAGGATTTATTATTATTAAAATTTGTTCTGTAAAACTCCAGAATTCATTTTTGAAACAAATTATTTCACGTTTTAAACATTCTAAAAGTGTTTAGTATTTTCCTTATAAAATATGCTAACAAAAATATATACAGTTTTAATCTTTTATTTTATTTTGTACATCCTGTTTTAAATTATTTTAATAACGTCTGAAAAAAGTTAATTTTTGTTAAATTAAATGAAATATGTGGTCAAATATATCTCTGCGTACACCTTATGTAGAATTCTAATTACTTTAATCCTGAAGCTATTTTTTTATTTCTGCGAAATTCAAAATTTCAAGGTCAGGAAAGTAGCACTAATAGCAATAAAAGTACTTACTATATAATGCGAATTAAGGCTGCAATAAAAGTACTTACTATATAATGCGAATTAAGGCTGAAAAAATGTTTTAGCTAATTTTAATATAACTTTATCTCGCTATAGGTCTTAAAAAGATGAGAATGGCAGATGTGAGTTATTAGTAGTTTTGATATGATATGGACAAAATACACATAGGTGGTTGGTCTTACCAAATGTCAGTCTCATTTGGTTTTGCTTACTGGTGACAAGTAAGTCTGATCAGAATGGGACGAGTGTTTCATTTAGTAAAGGGTTTTCTATTCTCCCTCAACGCAAATTCGTGTATATTCCTCATCCCTATCCAACCAGCTTATTTAAATTGGAAAACATATACAGGTGAAATAAATTAAAAGTTATTTAAACAAATGATTTTGTTAATATAATAATATGTGCCCTGGTGTATTGAGGGGATTTTTTCATTAACATTTTCCCACTATACCTCCACGCCAACACGGCCACATTTCCTCTATGTTATTTCCTCCTTTTACCAATTTCAGTCTTATATAGTCAATATAGCCGGGACAGATAGTAGGACGTTGAAGAAAACATGAAATAAATAGATTCTGGGTGTGGAGAAGGTATAGTAATGTAAATGCCCAATCAAAGATTAATATGTACTCAAGTTTCAATTTATTAACAATAATTACAAAATATTAATGCTTCTATATGCAGTAGATTCACGGAGATTAAGGCATCAGGCATAAAAATTATTGAATATCAATTGACGGAATAGTCAAGTATTGAATTAGCTTAGTCAATTCTAGGGATGTTCAAAGTTTTAATAAAAGGAGTTTTGGGACTACTTAATAAACTTGATTTATTTATATGGCAAAAGTTTTTAAATTATCAATTAAGTGCGATTAATATCGTTATGGGTTAAAAATATATGGTAAACCTTTTGTAAAATGTTATTTTATTTCTTTACTCTTTAGCTCATATTATCAAAGCAAGGAGAGATTAAAATTTTAAAAATAAATATACCATTTAGATATAGTGCAAACCCATCATAACTTTATGTGTTCTTATTTATCACTTAGATTATCAAAATTATATGAATTTTATCAGTGTAATGTGCCAATGGTACTAAGAAATAAAATATAATTGTATACTATATTTATCTAACTTAAGGCAGCAAAAATAATTAAGTTAATAAATCAAATAATAATAATTCATTATTTATAAAAAAATAGATAAACTACATACTACTTTCTTGGGATGAGTATGTTGTAGTTATTATTTGTTTGATCCTAACGTTAGTTCACCCCGTTGTAAATCAAACGCCTAATTTTTCTTCATCGATATACAGGATAGAAAAGCTTTATGTTTAATTCACGTGCTCACCTAAAGGGATACATGTATGCATTAAAAACAATACATTTAAATTAATATTGAATAAACAAATAAAAACCTGGTAATTAATATCATAACCACTTTATTCTGTATTTTATTATTCGTCACCATGTCTCAGTACCCTTTAGAGTAATACGCATGTGAACTAATTACAATAATGTGTTTGGGATTAGGAAGGTTGAATTTAGAGTTAGTGTATACAAATTTGTTCGAGAAAGCATGGTAAACCAAATAGATTAATTTTTTTTTATCAATACAGCCTAGAGGTACTAGATTCTCGATCCCCCGTAAACTGTAATCAATTATATTGCGAAAGTAAATAACGTCTTAGACCATTCAACCATCGTGTTTAGTGTAAATAATTGTATGTTATAACTAAATCAGTGATAAGATCTAGGACATTATTCTCATAGTAGATTAGTTTTGGCTAAGTGAATTTAGAGTGAATTACAACGCTTTGATATATTACTGAACGATTTTGATAATATTAATAATATTTAGCACCGCGTCTTACTACACGTTCGGGCTATACGCTTAAGTACTAATTACGCTAATAGATTAGGAATTGGGAAGGTTGAATTTAGAGGAAGTGAGCCCGCATTTGCGTGGAGGGAGAGTGGAAAACCATTTAGGAAAAACCACCCCTAGTTCACCCGACCGAGATTCGAACCTCGATCTCCCCGTCCTCGGTGGTTTAGCTCAACACGACTAGCGCGTTAGCCAACTACGTCACCAAGGTGGGTCGAACGATTTCACTTTCCCTCTCATATCTTATGTGGATGCACCACGTATAACCTCCTCATTAATAGCTATAAATTAAGTAGTTAAATAACACACATTATTAGATATATTAACTACAATTACATTTATACACACGCATTTCAGTGGGCACATGAACTAAAGACGTCTCCTTTCGTCAATTTTGCTGGTAACGTGTATTATTATTACTATTATTATTATTATTATTATTATTATTATTATTATTATTATTATTATTATTATTATTATTATTATCATTGCGTCTTACTACCCGTTCGGTTTATACGCACTTATGCTAATGTGTAATGGTAGGGTGATTGTGAGTTGAAATGGAAGACCTACAGTTTAACGTGGGATCCGAACCACGGTGGAAGCCTGGCAATCCGAACATGGTAACGTGTACAATTGAATAATTTTAAAATGGTATTTTTTTAGTAACACGTTTTACTGCTCTTTCAGGCTATACGCATATGAACGTATTACAATTATGTGCTAAAAATGAGAAAGGTATAGATTTTGAGGAAGTGTACCCGCATTTGTATGGAGGTAGGGTCAAAACTGATTTAGGGGAAAAAAAGTACACCCAGATGGGATTCATGTAGCCCATGAAGTGGGTTAAAATACATTTACTTAAATTAAGTACTGAATCTCCATTATAGCAATATAATATATTTTAAATAGCACAGACTGTTTCCCGGATTCAACAAGATAATATCGTAATGAATTATCTATTTCTTAGAAATATTCAGTTTTTTTATTTGATACCAACATATCATAGCCTGGCAAGTAAAAACTTGAAGTTGATAGAGCTATTTTATTTATAGCTGTATTGATTTTGAGTTTACCGAAAGAAACAAAATATATTTGATTGTTAAAATGGTGTAGGTGTGCATGTATGTATGCCTGTGTACACAATACTTTTTAAGGTGAATACAAAATAAGACATTTTAATTATATTTCATGTCCTACCATAATATGATGGACAACTTTTAAAATGTAGCCACAATTATTTTTTAATTAGTACTTCTTTTAAAAACTTTTTCCCTTCAGGCATAGATCACCCCTTTTTTTGTATGTGTATATTTTTTTGTGACCCCAGGTTGTACTTAAGTAGTGTCCCTTTTGTTTGGTCTTAATATTCAACCCTTACCTTTCAACCGTTCCAAGCCCCGACGCCATGGGTCACATAATGCTGCCCCCTATTCATTCTAAATTTTGAGGCCTCGATGAATGAAATACAAAAGGATATAGCGGACTCTAGCCCCACCACAGAATAATATGGAGGAAACTGTGTTTTTACACTTTAGTTGGAGTATACAGTTTGAAGAAGACGTACTTGGACATAATCTTTCAACTGGGTGAGTAGTGATTATTCACAAAGTATCTACTATTAGTGGTGGTTTGTTAAATTTAATAAATAACTTCATTTATTATATTGGTATATGTATTTAATTTAAGTAAATATTAACATACATTTTATTTATTCTTTCTAAATAGGTTTATGTGGGCCCAGTTTAATCTCAATAAACTTACATGTTTTATTTAAACTTAGTTCTCTTATAATATTCAAATATCAAAACCTATTTTATTTGTTTGCATTTTACATAGATTCTTTGAGTGCATTATTTTGTATCTTACTTATATTTATATGGGCGTATGTTTAAATGCATATATAGATATATTTCTGACTAGCCATCTGGGTTACTGGTTAGGTAGAGATGCGTAAAGCAGAGCGTAAATTAAATGTGCCCGCATTTCCGCGGAGGTAGAGTGGAAAAACCATTAGGAAAATATTATATAAATTCGAACACTGACCTCCTCTTCAACATAAGCTAGACTAGACGAGCTTGACGACTAGCCTGCAAGTTCACCAATGCAGTTAATGTGTTTATAAAGAGATTGGTGTTGTGTAATCGGTCTTGGGTGAACTTGATGAGTCGTGATCACGGGTTCAGAAAGAGTAACCTGCACGATAAAAAGGAAACGGATCATAGTTGGATACCTGAACGGAATGTTTTTAGTAGACTATTGTTAGAATATGTTTTCTCTTTTCTCTCAAAATAAATATTGATTTAATTATTTAGTTTTTTATTTTATTATGTACTCTTGCTTATATAGTTTAGGTAATAAAAAATATCAGCCCAAATTATTGATAGAGAGATTCAAGTTTCAAGGAGTCAAATTGTATAGGGTTGTCGCTGACATGGAGGTCGGGCTTCAAGGCCCAAAAGGATCCGTTGAGGATAAGCTTATAGAAATAATTTTCGCTTTGATTTTCTCATCATTTTATGCCCTGATGTGAGCTCATATTTATTAGCTATTCTCCTTTTTGACACCACCGGGTTGAGAGTGTTAAAGGCATTTGTGTTAAAACTGGAGTATTACTAAAACTTTCTCAACATCTTAACACAGTTGCTAGCTGGTCTATATACAGAAACAATGGTCCCTTGTTTGATTCCTGGTATGGATGAAAACATGTCATTTTTAAAATAGAGCTTTGCCTTCCACACTGAAAAATGATGGATGTGGGGCTGAGTGCTGTGTTTGACTTTAGTCTTATTATTTTGTAATCAAACATATTAGAATTTGCACTTTAAATAAATTAAAAGAATATTATTAATAATAGTATTAACTCACGCTGGACTAAGTGTAAACTCATTAAGCTTGGTTTTCTGGGGACAGATAGTTAAAGGTTTATATAGCAGCTAAATATTTTCTTCTGAATGGGTTCTCATTCTATTTTAAATAAATGGGGTCACATTTCCTCTAATTTATAACTTCTTTCTTAATGCCCCAAAAAGTGTTATTAACTGCTGTTATTATTGTTATTGTAGTACGGATAGATTAGAGAAACATGGGTTATAATAAATTCAAAGATAATAATAAAAAATACTCAAATTATTAGGGCATGCAACTATAATTGTATGTGTGTAATGAACTTTACTGTCGGTGTAGGATAGGTTGGGGTTCTATTCCCGGACGCGTGTACTAAGGAGGTTTTTTCTTAAATGTTTTACCACTCTCTCTCCACAAATAATGTTTATATTTACTATCAAATTCTAACTTACTCATCCTTAGCCATATTATGATAATCCGATCAGGTAGTAAATACGCGTTGCACTGAAACCAGACCTACATTCCATGTACTAATAGAGCAATGTTGTGCCCTTGGTTGGTAAAGGTGCTCTCGTCGTGGCCTCTACCTTATCCCCAAAGCCCTCGACGCCCCGCTCAGAGGAAAGAAGATGGCGGGTCGGACGGTCAGTAGGAAGAGGTGCCGCTTCTAGTACGTCTTGGCCGGCTCGCAGGACGGAGGGCAGTGTGGTACTTTCACTGGATCCGGGTCGCAAACACCTGGCCTAGTGGGCGTGTGATTCAACAAAAACAACAACAACAACTTCGTTTTTGTTAAATATGTGTGTATGGGGAGCAGGCCGGTGAGAAGACATTGTTGCCAACGCTACTTAAAACCTTTAGAGCAGACACGACAACAATGCTTGTGTGAGCTTCTTGAGAGCCTGCGCAGAAACACCCATCAACTTTTTATCAGGTATTGAATTACTTATTAACTCATTACAATATTAGATACTATAAAATTAAATTAACAATTTGTCTATACAAATGGGGTTGGAAAATTATTTATAATATATTTAGGTAGTTTTAATTACTTTTATAGTATATATTAAGAAGGCTTAAACATTTTGAAAGAAGCTGTAATGAAATTTAATCTAAATTTATTTTATAGATGCATACATCAATCTTAATTTAGAAAATATGTTGGCATCCCATATTTTAATTTATTAATAAATATAACGAACTAGTCTTATAAAAAATAGTTTTTGTATGGCAAAGATTTTATGTATTCGATAACGATATGTGATAATAATCCAATATGTTTAGTGTTTAGTATGAGTGAACATGTCTTTAAATGAAGCAATAACTTTAAAAACAACAACAAATTGTGTTAATATTTTCTACACTTAAATGGTTGTATTATAATATGTAGACTAAAAAGACGAAAGCTAAATTCGATTTTAAATTGTCAATCTCTGCTTTAATGGATTATTAATGTTGGTTTACACAACTAAAAATCTATTTATATATTTTAAATATTATTATTATTATTATTATTATATATACATAAATAGATGCTTTTAAGTTAATATAATCGATACAGAAACTCTTTTCAAGATCGTATTCAGACCTGTCTTCGTGAACTAAATACTAGCGACCACTATTTATATATTATACTCATTTTTAAATTTATTGTTCTAAAACATTTCTTTGGACCATTTTAATGATCCAACTTTTTATTGTGATGTTCTATAAACTAAAAAGGAAACAGTAATTAAAGAAGATGAAAACGCTATTTAAAACATGACATTCGAAACAAGTCTTCAAAGCGGGTGTAAGTAAGAACGCCTAATAAGTTCAAACAAAATTGAATGATTCATTTTTCATTTTATTTTGCTACCTCTTACTTTTAGTTTTATTTAAAGAAATTTTTTGCCTTTAAATTAGTTGACATTTATCTTCTATTAGGAGCTCATTTGAAATCGTTTGTAATAAATTATATGCTTGATATTATATCTACCCTGCAAGTTTTTTATATATATATATATATATATATTTATATTTTGCTGACTCCGTGTTGTTATAGAAAAGTATTTTTTAATTGCCAACAATGTTTATATAAAGTAGCTTGTCAATACTTATACTATACTAATTCTTTTTACTGATAAACTAATTAATTGCGAAAACCAATTAAAATTAATTGTTCATATTGTATGAATGATAAAAATATGTAAGAATGACTAGCAAGAACACAGAGGCTATTAACTTTTTAAATTATTTATTATGGTCCTTTAACCGTGTACGGAATTTAATTAATATTAGTTTTTATAGTAAAAATATATAAACAGATTCACTTATATAAGGCAATTCGCCTAAATATCCTTTTCAAAACAATGTTATTAGGGAAACGTGTTTTATTTTCGGTGTGTGACTAATTTTTTCAAAGGAGTTCTGGTAACTTTGATAAAAATATTAATAAAAATATTATTTATCGTTTAGTAATATAACCAAAGTCCTAATCTCAATATCAGTTAAATATTTTTCTTTTTATTCGTTTAAAATAAGAATAGTTTTGAATCGCTATTGAATCAATTTTTCTTGATTCTATAACTTTAATATAATATAATAATAAATAAATAAAATGCAAAAATTACATTAAAAATATTTTGTGCAAGCAGATATTGTTTATTTTGTTTACTACAGTAACAGAAAATATTTGCATTTTTTGGTTAATGTATAGAATGCGCATTACAAATGTAATATTTTTATTTCATTAATGGTTTATTTCCTTGGTACTCTCCTTTTATTTCTAATCTACCCTATTCACTACACTTATATTGTTTTAACTTTGATATTAAACTGTTTTATGCCTTAAAATATACTGTATTATAAATATAATTTTCTTCGATGTGTTTTAGTGTTTACTTAATATACTTTAATATAAAATCCAACAACTGATGATGATTAAAGTAATAAATTAACTAATTATAAAAACTATAACTTGTATTAATTTCACAACCAATTCTAACATTAACTTGGTTTACGTAGCATTAATTGATATATTTGTATTTTTATTTATTGATTTGAATAAATAGGTTGAGAATGTGTATATGATCAGCCCAGACTAGTGATGAAACACATAATTTTTCAGTTTTTATGAAAAAAAAATTTGGCCCACATAAAACCAAATGTTTCTACAGTAGATATATTTAGTTTAATTTTATACACAAATTCAAACCGTTCTTAATATAGGAAATGCGAAATTTAATCAGTACTTTTTCATTTATTAAAAACCTTTCTGGTCAAATGCCACGTTGCTCAGAAAAATATTCAAGAACTTTTGATATTAATGTGTGCAGAAAATGAAAACAAATGTATCTACTGAAGTAAAATTTTATATATTTTAGCTAAAACAGTTTGATAAAAAATCCTGCAAACGCACATATCTTACTCATGTTCCCTTCCATTACATCTTAAGCTCCCTCTGTTAGGGAAGCTATTTGAAATCTTTCTGAAAGGATATTAAATAATGTACGTTTATATCCCCTCTCTACGCAAGCTCTTTTGAGTTCATTCAAATAAGAATAACTCGTTACCACAGCTTCAGTGACCAAACGGACTGAGGCGTCAATATTATGCTAAACTGGGCTTCTTACGATAGAGAAAACAGGGATTTAATCCCGGTTGGGTCTATTTGGGGTGGTTTTTACAAAACGGTTTTGCACTCTCCTTACAAGCAAATGCGGGTAGATTATTTCTAAAATTCTTCCTTCTTCATTCCAACCCATTAGATTGATTTTCATATATTCATATAACCTGAAAAGGTAGTAAGGCAAGATGTTATATTAGATTATTATTATTATTAGCACCGCGTCTTACTACCCGTTCGGGTTATACGCACTTACGCTAATGTGCAATGGTAGGGTGATTGTGAGATGAAATGGAGGACCTACAGTTTAACGTGGGATCCGAACCACGGTGGAGGCCTGACATTCCTCACATTCACAAGTTGTGATTAATACACATCTTGTCAGAGTTGAAGGAAGGGTTTGGCAATCAGATAAATCTGTGCCTGGACCGAGGATTGAACCCCGGACCCTCAGCACAGAAGTCTGACACCTTACCCCTAGACCACCATGTCACCGTTATATTAGAAAATCCTGATCCATTTACTTATTTTCATAGACGTTATATGAAAAAATGAATATGATACGAGGGTGTGCGACTTAATTTTAAACGCCAAAACGTTTATTTTCAAAACAATATTTTCTTCCTAAGTTGTCCAGCCAAAATGTGAATGGGACCAACATTAATAGTAGTGAACTACTAATATCTCGTCTCTGGTCTTCTATACCTCAAAAGAAGAACCAAAGAATAGCCTGTCCGCGTATCGAAACATAATTATTTCAGAAGTTTTTTGGCTAGCTTCCGAAACTCAACGTCTCAACGTTATTTACCATAGCTATTAACTAAGGAAATAGTTTCTGACTGGCATTCAAAGTAAGCTTCAGTAAAACCTCGTTATTACGAACACCTTAAGTCCTAAATTCCAGATTAAGCAAACACAATTTTTGATAGATGGGTTTGGAGGTGGGTATATGTGACAAACTATTTACAATTAAATATAAGTTATTGATGACAAACTGAAAGTTAAAAGAGATGATTGCAGTGGTGGTGCTACTGTATAAATACTTGCTGTAAATGTAGAATTATAGTCCGTACTACACATACTAGATAGGTTAAATTAATGCAAATTTGGTCAAACACATTCGAACTCTAGTTTAAAGTTTGTAAAATTACACTGTTTCCATTTAGATCAGTCCTTATTATCTTGGTAATCCAAAATTTAACTAGTTAGAATAATTTTTTGTCACATTTATTTTCACTATTATTCTACTCACCTGCTACATACCAAGAAATGTACTGTAAATTTCATTTTAAAAAGACTACGCATTCTCATTTAACATCTTGGATTAATTTAAAAGTCTTTCTACACCCATAAGGTAAGAAGGCAGACAATACGTCAAGTTCATCCATTCATGATTATTCGTGTCGTAGAGCTCTTGGTTATAATCCTAGCTGGGCAAGTTTTCATAAATGCTTTCACCCACTCTCTCCGTGAAAATGCGGTTAAACTTACCTTTAAATACTATCTTCCTCTTCTCTACTCCATTAGTTAGCTAAATTTTGGAAACTCAGATGGAAATAAGATTTCCTATATATTCAATTTTTTTTTACTAAGAATGTTACCTTACAAATTAACTTTTACAAAACGGAATTGAAACCAAGCTATTTGATTTCAAAATTATTTTTTTTCATATTATATTTATTTATTTCACGCTTATATTTACAATAGCAATTCATGTGATAGTAATAATAGGTCAATAAGTATGTATAAATATTTACCAACATGTCTTACTGTCTGTTCAGGATATATATATGTATAACCTATTGAAAAATACATTTTAAATATTACTAAAATTATGTAAATGTTAAAAACGTTCTAGCTTGATTTAATTCTTTCTTAGAAGTGTGTTTAAAGTAACACTATATTGATCGATAGTATCCTATATATGAATATATTTGTTTCCATTCTTTATTATAGCCCAGGTAATGATGGTTCTATTACCTTTTGTTGAGAGCTTCACAGGCACAGATATTCTAATTATGTCGAGTGTATTAAGCCCCTCCCCAAGAGTTAGAGGGTTATAATAGTATAATACAGTTATAAAAGAACTTAGCTTGAGCTTAGGCGTTGACTAAATTCTTTATTTATATGTGTTCTCGCCACATAAACATTTTAGCTGTTACTCTACCTGGGCAAAAGAGCTTAGTCATCTTGTTCTGGCTTAGTCTTACTTTGTTTCTAAATCGTATTTATATAGGTACTCGCTTGTAGAATCCTAACAAAGTATATTATACCTAAATAAACTGAAATAATTTTATTTTATTAATATTAATAAACAACCTATAAAATGCATTTATATACGATGTCTATTGAGAGGCATATAACATAAGTAGTTCTACTTAAAGACAGGTAAAGTAAAAAGACTGAATTAAAAAATGACCCCAATCAGAAAATTAATGTTAGTAATATCCTCTATAAATGCGGTAAATTTTAATTAATAAACTTTTTTAAATTAAACTTTTACCAACATTAGTAAATGTATTTAAAGCCAAATTATGAGTTAAAGCCTTTCTTAATAGATGTTTGGTTCTGACACTTATTTCTAATTAAAATATCCCTAAATAGATCAAAGAATGTACAATAACAAAACAGTTATTGATACCTAGAAAAAAGTGATCAAACTAGTTTTATCAAATTATATCTTATTGTAGCTATTTTCACTCGATAGTCATAAATAATATTTTTGATCCCATATTTTAAAACTATTGATCTAGTTAAATTGTTTAGCTTGAAATATTTATAAATAGTATTGAACTACTTTTTATTTATTAAATAACTCACAACACATTTTAATGTATATGTAAATTACGAAGTATACAAGTTTAAATTGAACATTTACTAATGTGAGTATTTAATGAACATAATTTTATGTATTTAATATTTATGATTGTAAAGTTTGCTTTATAAGGTAGGACATAGGCCTACAATGCATTTATGTCGAGCAAGTGGGTTGGCTCAAAGGACCGGTTAGACAGCCCTATTCTGACCTTAGAGGGCGTGGTTTCATCCTCACTGGCTGCACAGGGGGAATATTTTCTTGACAATAGGATTTTCAACTTCTCCAAAGGGGGATTCTGGCGCAGTTCCATATAGAAATCTTCCATGATTTTTTTTTTTTTAGGTTGGAGCATATTGATGGCTGATATTTGGACATATTGGTTCAGGTGGGACTAGATATATTTGGCTTAAGCCCAATATTTCTATATTTATTTTAAATACTTTAAATATAAAAAAACTTAATAATTGAACAAATATTTTGCAGGTTTTATTGAAATCCTACTATATTATATTTAATTTTTGAATACAGATTCCAACAAATTAAGCCTACTTTCAGTTTGAAAGATCTTTAACATATCTTCCTATGAGTATAAGATCATTTGAGACCATTATCATATTACAACCACAAATTTAAATTTAATTAGAGGACCGTGTTTGTTATGGACATCTTCCCTTATATATCACTGCTAAACTGTGTTGAATATATCTGCTAAACTACCAACATGTTTTAGAAGGGATTGAGAAAGTGTATACAAATTAGATCTACTAAACACTATCTTCAAGTAACTCTGCTAGTTATTGTATTTACTAGATACACATTTATCAGTTCCAAGTGCTTGACAAAGGCAATAATCTTTTCCTTAATATTACCTAAAAACTTACTAGTATGTTAAAACAATTTTATATTTAAACACATTTGTGGGCAGACGAGATATATGTCAGGCTGGTCAAGTTTTATTTGCTGGTATTGAAGAGGTCCGTATTTAAATCCCGTCAAATCGTATTAAGGTTTAGTTCCTCTGAATTACCCACTCTTCCTCTACGTACATGTATGTACCTTTCTCCACAATATAAACTTCCTTATTCCTACACCATTAGCGGGTTTAAATTGTGTTTTTCTCGGAAGGGCAGTAGGATATAAAAGAAAGAAACCAGCTAAAATAACATAAATAGTTCATTTGAACAAACGCAACTATAACTTCTAGATGATTTATAATTGGACTAACCAGTGAACAAATCGTATATATGTTCCTGAGCATCACACAGAATTGAAGATTCAACCAATAACTACACATACTTGGACACAACAAATGGCCTAAATTTTATCCAAAAAGAGTAAAGTAACTGTCCATAACCCGCTTCGGTGGGCGCATGGTCTAAGGCGCTACTCTTAAAGAAGACTCGACTGGAAGATCGAGGTTAGAATCTCTGAGGATGGTTTTTCCAATATAGTTTTCCACTCCCCCTCAACACAATTGCGGGTACTATTTCTCTAAATATAACCTTCCTCATCCCTAAAACCATTATATCAATTAATACATAAGCAGTTAAATTGAACGAGTAGTTAATTAAACGTATATGCTTAGTTAATATATCTCAGTGTGAATACTTCTATCAAAATAAAATAGGTATAAATATTTTATCGTGTTCATTTCTTTTCAAATGTTACTCAATTAAAACTAGGAATTAAATAAATGAACTATCAAACAAAATAGAATATTTCATTTATTCATCACACATGTAAAATTTCATATCTTAGATTGAAATGTATAACTGTGATAAAATACTATAGGGAATTGTTTGATTATATTAACTATAGCAAACAATAAAATGTTTGCTATACATTCAGCGAGGAGGGGCCATTTGGTCAGTGCCCACCATTTTTTATTAATTTTTTCTTCTATCTTTAGATTCACAAATCTCTAAGCCTAAACTCTTTTGAATTTGACACAAAATTGTATACACTAGTCTACACGGAATAAAGTATTATCTCTTATAAAACAATTGTAAACGAAAATGTGTGATTGTTTAGCATTTAAAAAGTATTCTGTAAACTGTAAAAAAATTCTAGAAGAAATAGAAGCTTAGGGTTTGAAAAATATCACCCTGTGAAAGAAATGGTGTGTTATATTTTTCTTCGTGTCTTATTATTGGTCTGGTCTACGCCTGAATGTATCTACTACATTAAAGGAGTAGGGAAAATGTAGATAAAGTGTAAAAACGTTCTGCATTTTCATGAAAGGAGGGGGAAACAAATAATGAATAAAAACCTTAGTACAACTAGCAATTTGATTTTTCTTAATCTAATAAAGATTTCAATTTAAGCTTTAAAAAGTTATTCGCAGAATAGATCTTCTAATATTATATAGTAACTAAAGTATTAATAGACCCTCTTAAGGAGAGTAGCTGGATTTTTTTTAATAAACTAGCTATAACCTACACCAAATTTGTGATAATATGGCTTAAGGTGTCATTCTGCCAATAGACAGGACAACCGGTGACTTGGGGTGCAGAGCTCCAACCCCTGTAGGGTATTCTGAGGGTAGTTTTCCCTGAATGTCTTTCCACAATACCTCCATGCAAATGGGGGTACATTTCATATGAATGCCACATTTACTATCCTCATCCAAATAGTGTACCTACATATGTGGTAAACCCATACGGGTGATAAGATGTGGTATACATAAAGATATATTAGAAAATACCATACATATTTTAATAATCTGACAAACTTGAATAAACTGAACACGTTAAAACAAATATCAAAAAATATGCTCAAGACTTAGATTACATGAATCTGAAATAAACCACATTATAAAACTATATTCTATTTAAGTATTAGCACGAATGTAATAATTAATAAACAATTGATTATACGTGAATAAATTAGCTAGTGTCAACAAACAACTATTCAACTATAGAATGTTCATTTTTAAAACCGTGTCTTACTACCCGTTTGGTTTATACGCTTGTGTACTAATTACGCTTATGGTTGAGGAAGGTTTTATTCATAGGAAGTGTACCTGCATTTGGGTGGAGGGATAGTTGAAAACTGTATTGGAGGAATCAAATTCAGTACACCCAACTAAAATGTTAACCTCGAAATCCCCGTCATTGGCAATCTAGTCTACTGCGAGTATAGCATCTTAAGCCATGCATCCACCGAAGCGGGTTATGGGAAAGTTGTTTATTCATTCTAGCTAATTTATTAACAGTTGCCCTTAGCTTATACGTGCTTCAATAGGCTTCCTTCTCTCTTTCGTTGGTGGGCACGCGGAATAATCTTAAGTTCATCTAGTTTGGTTTGATATTGACGGTAAGTCTGTGGTCTGAATCCCAGATGAGGGTATTTTCTTTCTCTTAATGGTTTTACATTCTCCCTTCATGAAAATATGAGAGAATTATATATAAAAAGAAAAGACTTTCTCATCGATTCTCGATTAATGTGATTAAATTTGAATATATGAAACGGTTGTTAAGAAACAGTACAAAAAATAGTATTTATTAATTTTTATAAGACAAGTAATAAATGAAAACATAATAAACTTAAAAACCTATAGGCCTACATTATATTTGCTTATGACGCATTTTCACATTTTATAGAGTATTATATCAAGCTCTTTTATTCAGTCACAACCTTTTCTCACTACTGATCTAAGGGTTCCGAAATAGCTTAAAAATATAGAAATGGCAAAATTGAGAATTTCCTTATAAACGTTTTAAATGAATGGCCTATTGAATGGGAGTAATGTATGTTCTAGGGTAAAGCTAGTTTGTTGGTGAATTGATGATATTTGTTGATTCAAAAAAACACGTTGAATAATAAATAAAAACTAATTATAGAAACGTTTATTTTTAACTATTAACATGTTTTATTATTACAGAATATTCTCCTTGGAAGTCAATGCATTTAAGTAATGTTATATAATTAATATTAATATATTAATATATGCGCAATTTAAAATGTTATGTGTAGTACACACATAATCAAAACACATTCAAACTAACCAGTTAAATTGTATTAAAAATTATTTTTGAATATAATTTATTTTATATATTTCTTAGATTGAATTTTGGTTTTTTCCAATTAATCTTGTCATTTTGAGAAAAAATAAATCTTTAAAATGTTTATGTGACCATAAAAAGTGTATATTTTTTCAAACAAGAGACTCAGTCAGCCATTAAACAGACCACGTTGAAGTAAAATATACATTTATCTTGAAAAGTAGACGATGAATATAAAATACTCTTGTTTTCTTTCTTTCCTCGTTGTGTTTTGATATTTACCAATGTCAATATGTCACAGCTATCAAATAACTGTTCTTTACTAACATTTTCAACAAAACTTATTTTAACAAAGTATATTTGTGATCTCGTCACACTTTGATTTTAAAATCTTGTTAATTTTTATCATATTTAAAGATATATATCTTTACTGAATAGAATCAATTAATAAGCTAACTTTGTCAAATAAACAAGGAAAAAATAAATGCAAATTAATCATTAGCTATATTTTTCAAATATTATTTTAATATCATAACTAATATACTAATAATAGATTTAACAACTGTGCCGTTTTCAACTTAATACTAAAACTATTTCATGATAATGAATTAATAGTAGTTTATTATAGTTGTAAATGGAATACAGTGCTTCTACTTCAATCATAATAAAATAAAAGTAAAACATAAATAAAATGAACTTGTTGAAACTTTTGTACCCTTTTAATTACAATATGGCACCTACTGCGAAGGCCGCATGGTCTAACGTGGTACTCTAAGAGTAGGATAGCTTGCAGGTAAAGGGGAGATTGAGGTTCGAATCTCAGTCAGGTGTACTGAGGGTTTTATTCATTTTGCTTTTTCACTCTCCCTCCACGATAATGCGGGTACACTTTCTACTAACACTACTTTCCTAATCCCTAAAATCATTAGCGTAATTAGTACCTAAGGGTATAACCCAAACGCGTTGTAAGACACGCTGCCTGATTTTTTTTTTNTTGTTTCAGGGATTTCAGTCATTGAGCTTAGGAAACAAACATAATTTTTGAGTTATAGATTTTTAAGTGGGTATAATTGTTATAATGAATATAGAATGAAATGCCTTTTCCATGTACTTATTGAACAAACATGAGGTTAGACATGTATTACTAAGTGTGCTTGCATTAACTTTTCCAAATTAATAAAGTTTACATCCAACTTTATAAATCTTTAAGGATACATTTTCGAATTATTGAATGACAATAATCTAAAGTTTTCTGGTCCTGGGTGAGCCTTCTCACTCATACAAGTCTCCATGTGGTCTAAGACAGCATTACTCAAAGTATGGTTGTCGGAACACTGGGGGTCCATGGTGGCCTATCAATTTGTCTGCAGGATAACAGGAAATCTAGTAATATTAATGAATTAAGGAACGTTGATTAAATTTAATGGAAAGATATTAAATGCACAAGATTAAATCTGAAATATCAATACTATTCTCTATTTACTTTCTAAGTAGACACACATCAAATTTAAAAGTATATATTAATAAAAAATTATTAGGTTTGGAATGCAAAAAATAATCAAAACACTATTACTTAATTAATCTAATATATTTTTGTTCAATATTTAATTTAATAAAGCCATTTTTGTTTTGTTTTTATATTGGTAAAATGGAATCGCTTGAAATTAATGTTTATCGTGGATAACTTTCCTACAAAGCCCACCCCACCCACCACCATCACTATCTACTATGGCTCCAGTTGTCTCCTAATGCATGGTTTTTCAAACTCTATTTTGTAGAACCTTGAGCTCCTCTATAGTTACCTCAGCCTCCACGAAGCAATTAAATATGTCATTATTTGTTTTTTACAATGTAAAAGCGTATTAGTAATTAGCATTGCCAATTTTTTTAAATGTGAATAAAGGACTTTTGACAAAGATTCTGCTAGAAAATGTGATTATTTATTTTAGCACCACGTCTTACTACTCGTTCAGCTTATACGCTTATGTACTAATTACGATAATGGGTTAGGGATGAGGAAGGTTTAATTTAGAGGAAGTTTACCCTCTTTTGAGTGTAGAGAATGTGTGAAACCATTTAGAAAAATCACCCTCAGTACACTAAAACGGGATAGAAATATGTTCTCTCCGTCATCGGCAGTGTAGTCTATTGTGAGAGTGACGGCTAAGAACATGCGACCATCGAACTAGATATGTCAGTAATTAACGTTTATTTTAGGCATAATTATCCTAGTCACACAGTGTAATGCGAGTTATTGAAAGGCTATTAACTCTGAGATTTAATGCTAAAATCTAGAAATGGTACTTAATAGATATTTTAAAAAGAATTGAAATCCAAAAATTATTGGTAAATTTATAAATTTAAAGTTTATTAAAGTGTTGAATAAAAATACCACTTGACCTCAATCTTAAAGCCATACGCCATCTTAACCATCTTTCAAATGTGAAACTTTATTTTACATAGGAAACAACTTTGTAATGTTTGCTTACAAATAAAAGTTCTAGATTTCTGGAAGTAATCAATCGATCCACTTTTTCAATCCTTTGAACTGAGACACTGAAATAAGGAATCAGTTAAAAAATCTTTATGTAAACAATGTTTTATTTTTCTTCGCGGTTCCCATTTAGTTTCATTCTGGCTGGAACGAAAATCAATATTTAAAAAAAAATGTTATCATTCATTTTCTTTTACACCCTTGTCTTTTATTCTTTCTAATTGTCCATTCTTCGTTTCCTGCTATACACTGGCTACGTCGTGTTCTCTTCAACTTAAATTACGAGCTTCCCTTCTTTCTTACTGTCTAAACATACATTTAAAATAAACAAAAAGAAATGATGACTATTTTTCAGTGCTTCTAAATTATCACGTTTACGTGTATTTGAAAAATATAGTGAACGATAATAGACCATTTAAAAATGGAATTATATTTGTATTCATTGACGAGCAGATTTCTAACCAGATAATTATTGATTTAGGTGATATATATTAAATGTATTTTGTTTGTGTTTCAATGGTTTGGTTTTATGAAAGATATTGGGTTATGATCAGAAAGTGGTGTGTTTGTGTGTATATATATATAATTATATATATATAATTATATATTTATATATAATGTATTCATAACAACACACTCATTTATAAAATATTAAATTAAAAATACCTTAATTTATAATAAAATTAATTAAAACCAAATATCAATACTATAAACGTAGAAAGTAAAAATTATATTTAATATTTTTATAAAATATTTATTAATAATTGGATTTATAAATTAAAGTTTCTGGCTCTATATATATGTATATATATATATATATATGTATATATATATGTATATATATATATATGTATATATATATATATATGTATATATATATATATATATATATATATATATATATATATAATATATATATATATATATGTATATATATATATATATGTATATATATATGTATATATATATAATTCATTTTCTTTTGGTTTTTATTTTAATAGACGCAAACAATAATAACTTGCCATAATTAATCAAATGAAAGAAAGTTGTAATTTGTATAAGTAATTTAACTCGTTAAATATTAATAACATAATTCATCTAAGTTTCAAAATTACATGTAAACTTGTATTTACATTATATTTATAAAACTAGTGGAAATCCCATCATATGAATTAATATAAAGAAATATATATATATGTGTAAAATAGCCTTCTCAGTCCCCCATAACTCCCTAAATGTATAGGAAACATTCAACATGCTTTTAGTTTTTATTTAAAACCGTAAAATGTCCAAAACGTAATAGAATGTTGTAATATCCTTTAAAAATGGTTTGAATCCAATAAATTATCTTCAGATATACATTTATTTTTATTTCCATGTTATTACCACATACAAGAATAATAATACCTACCAAGATGGTGATAACTTCCACTGAAAACATTTCTACTATAACATTTAGATGAGAACAATAGTTTATATTAAATCAAACCTTATGTGTAAGATAAGTACACATATATATCTAATATTTTATATATGTTTTAACGTTAGAATTAATGTGATTACATCTTTTTATATAACTCCAAAACATGTATGGGGGCTTTAATATATTATGGTACACAGGAACATCCATTACCTGGGTGAAAATTGACCAAATTGCGTAGTAAAAATACCAATCCTCTTTGGACCTTGTCAGAGGTGAATCCTTAAATTCTTCTGTTCCATTTAATGAGCTTAACCCGGATCTCTATGTCACAAATAATATACATATACAGCTATTAGTTACTTATGAGAATATTCATTAAAATAAAATTCTAAATATAAATGCCATTTAGATTCGTCATAATACTCGTCAAAATAATATGAATTAATTTTCTTTCTTCGTAATTTTACCGAACATTTCATTACAATATATCAGCGTCCCGCACTGGTGGTACCTGAATTAAAAGTCAGTTTTATCTGGTCTCACCGGTGAATATAGTGATGGTGTTTAAATCCTGGCATGGTGTACTAAAATAATGTTTAACCAATGGCTTTTACTCGCTCCTGAACGCAAAACTGGGTACATTTCCTATAAATACTTCCTTCCTCTTTCCAATAACAAACCCTTATATTTAGAAGGTACACGATATCTAGGTAGTTTTCTATACCTTGATTTTCTTATAAATTGATATTTAGAAACCTTTTTATGAAATACAAACTTTTTTTTTGCCTATATTGATTACATATTAATATAGTTTTAGTGTTATTCTATGTGTTTGGGTAATATATATCAAAATTGAGAGCTGCAACTTATCAAATAACTAGAGTAGTATCAAACTATTCACTTAACTTTCACATAAAAATGTGTTAAAGTAACTAACAATAATATTATTTGAGCCAGTTATTATAATTTATATGTTAAACTTGAATAAATAAAAACGTATAAACATAATAAATTCTAAATTCACAATACACTCAAGGATTAAAAATAATCACTACCATGAGCACTACTTAATGATATATGAACAGATATCCCTAACGCATCATAATGACATGGTTTTAATATGTGCAAGTAAATCTAGCTTTCGGATAATAAACCCATTTTTATAAGACTTAGGTATATATTCAATAAACTCATTTACAATATCTAGTTGTAGAACCTGTATATTTGTATATTCATCTTTAATTGTTATAGAACGTGTTTAAATTAGATTGAATTAAAACACTTTGGTAGTAGTTTAAAATATTTCACCGCTAAAATCAATCTTCACATGTTACAAAAAAAAATTGTAATGTGTACTGTTAAAAAGAAACTTTTGAATTCAATAAGTGTTATTTAAGCATGGAGATGAGATGTGAATATCGGTTCTATTAACTGGATATAACTTTCCCGGTGTGATTCCTAGCTTTATTATTCTATACCCTATACATTCTATTGCTGTTGCATCTACTCTAAAATTCATTTCCTATTATTACTCATTAGTTTAGGCAAAAGTGCCAGACTAATTGAGAATATATATTTTGAATTATCTCTCAACTAACACTATTGGGTTGGATCAAGATAGTATATTTTTTATAATATATGTTTATAATGTGATTACATATTATTACCATATTTCCATAGTCTAATGGAAGGAACCGATCGTAGCAAAATAATATTTCTTGTGCCTATTTCTTCCTGTTTATAATTCAAAATTTTACTAATGGTGAAATGATATTGCATTAATTGAGCACATAATAACTTAAACTTTCACTGCACATAGAATACATAGCTCATTTTCAGAAGTCTTAGCTTTTTGTTAATGGGTAATTTGATCATCCATCCATCCATCCATGGACAAGTACTAACACTGCAATCCATCTAATAAAAATAAATTATACCTATATTTTATTTTATATATCTATAAAATGTGTCCTAATAGTGCTTTGCATCCCGGAACTTTGAATTATCATTCAAATGCCAAAAGTCACTTTCTAATATCAAAAGTTGAAATCTATGTTAAGGCACGTCTTTCAAAGAACTTTTTTTTTTAAAGGAGTGGAAACCTTACGATTGATCTTAATGTAAGATTGTTTATTTTAAATCTCTTTCCACTTGGCCTTAATTAAAGTCGGAATATAACCTATAATTTAAACAATTTACTTTTCATACAACCTATAAAAAATGCATATACATGCAAAAGTTAATCAAACCATGAAACGACTCAACCATGACTCTGATAAAAATGTAAGTACCCATTATTTGCGTTGGTAATGAATATGTTTGTGCCACACTATAGAGCAAACCTTTTCCTTGTTCTATTGTGTTTTGTTTTGTCAAATTGCAGAAACAAAGGGGGTGGAACTTTACAATAGGGAAACAATGCATACGAAACAAATTTACTTGAAATGTATCATTAATAATACAATTATTCGTTTATTTTCTATAAGATAAATGGAAATTATTAATATTGAAATTTAATTATGGAGTTTTTTTTATTCAATATAAATTTCATTTTTTAAGTTTTATTTTAATATATGAAAACATTAAAAACGTTAATTCTTGTAGAGTACAATTAATTGTTAAATACATGTATAGCGATGTTTAGAAGTTTGAAGTGATATTTAGTTCATGGATCCAGCTGCATAAAGTTTCATATTATGCATTTTTAAATTGACACCTGAACATATGAATCGAACCCGGGACCCTTGGCTAAACGTGCAAACGCTCTAATACTAAGCTATCCATCACTTTCCTGTTTCAAGGTCATTTTTCACTATTAGCTTAAAGCAGAGACTGTGATGAAAGTGTGAAAACCTTCGGCTACCATTATGATATATCATTGATATCAAGGCCACTGGCGAGTCGGGGGTCCACTTTATTCTGCCGTTGGCATAAAAACAGTCGTGTATGAAATCGAATGATATGTAATAAATTTGTTATAATTTGTTATAAATAGTATTTATATTTATTGCAATAATCCTGCATTAAGATTCAGCGTATAAAAACTTAGTTTGGCCAAATAAATTTTATAAAAATGTATTAAAAAAAGCATCAAATTTTTCCAACTAGACCTATATTTACTTATTTATTCACTTTATGATTTATTAAATTTATGTGTCTTTAATGAAGTAACTAAAGCATGTAGTCACTATAATACATTAAAGCCACTTAATAATTATTTTAGTAGATAATATTTCAAAATTTATTAAAAGAGTATTCTTTAAATTAAAAACTAGCTAACCATTTTGTATGCAACTGCCTGGTATACCGATAAAGTCTACCTTTTAGTTATCATTTATGTAATAAAAATAGTTTAGAACTAATAGAATTGACTAAAGTTTACTTTATATAGCAATCGTCATTCAAAAGGGAGAAAAGAAGAACATATTTTGGATTGTAGGAAAAAGTATTAGTTTACAATTTGGACTGTCACAGAAATCCTTTAAACTGACAGATAAAATCTATAACAATTGTTTTAATTGAATATATTACCCAATGAAAAATCTAGAAATGGTAAATAAATAATTGTGTCCCCTTTTTTAAACTACCATTTCTTAGTTACATATATTTTACAAAATTATTGTTCCTATTACCTATTCACTCTATCGTATTAAGAATTCGAAAGTTACTTGCCGTACTTACAAAAATACGCCACCTATACTGGTTTTGATTTAGTTATATCCAGTCCACCCCATTACACCCTATCTCTTTCAGGTCCATTCTAAAGGTATCCTCCCATCTTCGTCTAGGTCTACCCAATGGTCTCTTCACATTGGATTTGCCAGTCAATACCCTGAAAACAGTTCTAGAATCTCCCATTTGCGCTACATGCCCTACACATCCTAATCTACGATTATCCTAACGATGTCTTGTGATACATACAGGTTAGGTAACTCATCATTATATGACCTCCTCTACTCCCCAGTAGCCTCATCCTATAAGAAACAAGTTTCAAAAAATATGTGCCTTACCTCTCATCTGGGCTAGCCACATATTTATATTAATGGGGCGGGGATAATAGCGGTATCGTTTAGAATCAACGTAACACATTTTCCCTGAAGGAGTGGTGGGAACTGTTTAATAAATCCACCTCAGTACAACCAGACGGGATTAAAACAACGATCTTCCTTTAAATGGTAAACAGACAGAATAAACACTATAGCCCATGTGTTCACGGATATTGGCCATATTTATTAACATAAATTGTTTAAACAAAGCTAGCTTAAATATTTGTTAATTTTTAAACATTTTGTAGGTCTTATTTAAAGAGTATTTTGTATTTTTTAATATTCTTATTTTCAATGCCAAGTTAAAACTGCATTCAGGGTCCCTGAGATCTATCTGTTTGGATATTTTCAATATTGAAACTTATTGCATTGAGGGGAAATGTCTCCACCACATATAAAAAATGGTTTTCAGTCCTAATGTTTTAAAAAAATACATTCTAAAATCAAAATGAAGGGTGGTAATGAGAATAAAAAGGGGAGAAAAGATGAGCAGAAGTAACTGGGTGTAAGGGGGAAAAAAATATAAAGTTCTGGCCGAAAAAAGGGGGAAGATGAAAAATGAAGGGTGAAAATAATTTAGCGTCTAAAGATTGGGGCGAGGAGTAGAAATAGAAGAAAGCTGGGTGGAAGTGTAAAACTAAGTTGAAATAAAATGGGGAAATTCACTAAAAAAATAAAATAAAAGTGAGAGAAATAAATGAAGAAATAGCAGGGATGAAAAATAGACAGTTGGTTTCTTTTTGTTTATCTGAAAAAAAAGTCATGTGAAAATTAATGAAAGAGTAGTAAAGATGGAAGGAAAGTGACACCAGCCATTGTTCTAAAGTTCATGATTCTTTTTTGTTCCAAAAACATAACAAGAAGGAACCATTTTCAAAAAGTCAAACACATAAATACATAAAATAAATATGTATACACTTATATGTACTTAACATAAATAATTAATCATAATTATTTAGAATAATATCTAAAAAATTATTGATGTTAATAAAACTTATTTTTAAAATTTGCATTAAATATGATTTATTAATATGAATATTAAAAATAATGTATTAAATTAATAAAAAAACTTAATGATTGCTATGAAAACAATTATAAGAAAAATATATTATTCTTATTTCTCAATTTAATAATTTAAGATCCACAACATTGAGCACGTAAAATAATGTGAAGTTCATCTAGATGTTTCTGCTGCTGACCAGATGGGGGTTTGAATACGGGTCACGTGCATTGAGAATATATTATCCTAAATAGTTTAAAAATATATCCTTGTGCAAATGCAGTCACTTTCCTATAAGTAATGCCTTACTTCCTCCTACTCAATATAAGTTAATAGGTGCTAACAGCCTTAGTGAGTAGTATGACGTGAAGCAAATATAACATCCTCAACTTTATTGACTAATTTCAAGCCTATAAAATATTAATAAATCAACTACCGTTATAATTAAATATAAAAGCTAAACCCTTTATATTTTATTAAGTCTACATACCCACTAAACAGGAAAAAGATAAATCATGTAATAATTTCTTGGATTCCCTTTATAAAATGTTATAAAATTTTTATAATTAAATATATTTGTTATTATTAAAACAAAAACTTTATTTATACGTATATTATAAACTATATTTTCTCTTAATTTCTGTATAGTGTTACTGCTTTAAATATGTAATAAAAATTATTTTTAAACTATAACATGCATTTATATATCAATACCAAACTCATAAACATTTTTAGATAATAGTTCTAATATTTACCATAATTAAGAACAATCTTGAAAAATTATTTCATATTTGGCATCACTTTACTCGATTCTATGTCATCAGGAGGATAGCTTTGCGTTTTTTGGTTGCACTTTACGGATCCTTTCTTCCGCACACTTTTAGATTTATTTTTTTACCCTTTTCACAACTTCATTGTCTTCACGCCTGCTCATTTCCCTTAGGACTAATTAAAGAGCCAAATGCCAAAATTACGTTCTTCGATTTCCCATTAAAAACTTCATGGAATTTTCTTTCTTGATCTTTCCTTGGCAGATTAGGGCTGAAAGAGGACCAAAAAATACGTAGAAATATAGTATTTAATTTAAGGAATAATTTGAAGGATCAATAATTTTAATGTATTTTAGTATAAATCCATGTGTATGGATCAGTAATAGAACACGTTTAACGAAAAGAGGATTTCTACAATCATAAATTATCATATGTATCCGTTGTAGCAGATATTATACGTTTTTCTTTTAGGGTTGATTGACAGATATAAGATTGATGTTCAAAATTGCCTAAAGTTAAACATCCATTATGAATTATCTTTATCTTCAAAAGTGTATCTGAATTCCTCATGTAATAGAAACAATAATTTTTACTTTTGGATAAGTCTTAGAAATATAAGCTATTAGATATTTTCAACCGATTATAATATCTTTTTGCCATTTATTTGTAACTTTTTCTATTTTTGTGAAAATAATTCTATCACAAATATGAGTTGAATACAAACGTGGGGTAGAACACAAAACATGTTCTAATCCATTTAATGCCAAACTTCAGTAGATCACAGGGGCATTAATGTATGTAGAACAGGTTGTAATACATTATTTAATTTTAGTAATTTAAAAATAAAAATAATAAAAATAATGCAAGTCCCTGGTATCAGAGATGAGCCAGTAAAGCGTCTGCTTACTGTGTTAACCTTTCTGGTTAGGCTACGAATAGAGAGAAAAATATGTATGTGTAAAATTGTTTACGTTCTTTGAGACTAAACAGAAGATTATGTCTTTAGTAAAAGTGTATGCAATATTGTCCTATAGTTAATATATAAAACATTAGTTCCTGTACAAAAGATAATATGATATAAAATAAATACCTTAATATTATATATGATATAATGACAAATCTGTACTGCAAATTATTCCGTTCCAAGGCAGATACCCACAAACAAATTTAGTGACTATTAGTTTAGGGGACCTATGTTTGGTTCCAGGGGGTGTTGATAAATAAATAGTTTCTATATATGTAATCCTGAAGTTTGAGTAGTAAATATCTCAACGCTCAGTTGGAAGTTGTTAATGTGATTCTATTTTTTGTTTTTGATAAAATATGAAGGACTCGGTTAGATATACAGTAAGACAAGACATACTAAATCTTAGTTGTATGGACCCGTAAAGTTTTTTTAGTGATCTAAAGTGTTAGCGAGAAGGTGGGAGTTTGAATCCTGGCCATGTGAACGTAATTGATTTTCAACAATTCAATTTCAATGTTATTTCCCCTCGAGTATTGCTTAAAATTCACTACACTCTTAAGATAAAATAATACTAGCGTAGGCTTAAGAAATTTGAGCGTGTTAAAAGACACGTAGAAACTATAAAATGAACATAAGTCTTATTGTTGGTCACATGGTCTAAGGCGTCAAAATCACAATGTACCGTAATCTCGGTGACAAGGTATTTTGAGGTTAGAAGACTAGCTGAATCCACTGGGAATCGTTTCCATTTATGATTGATTAATCATTTTGATTCTCCTATCCTCTCTCCACGCTAAGGCCAGTATATTTAATTTTAGTTAGCCACCCAATTCCAACCTTTTATAATGAGATAATAGAAACCTTGATATTAAGGTTATTGATAACAAATAAATATTTTTGCTAGAGGAGTACTAATGTGGATTTTTAATTAAAATCAAAATAATTCAATTAAGCCTTATCATTGACATGTCGAAGCACATTTTCAAAAGGATTCGATATGTAGAATATGTTTTTGCTTAACACGTTATTCAACTGTTACGACACAATCTAATGAATTGGTCAATAATGTGGCCAGTATAAGTTTAGCCTTCCCATAGAAACACGTTATCACATTCGGTAGTAGTTTATTGGTACGGTGCAGTAATAAACTTATTCTTTTTTATTTTTTTATCACTGCATCTTACTACCTGTTCAGGTTATACGAATATATGATAGTTACTCTAATGGGGTAGGAATTTGGATGGAAGCATTTTAGAAGTAATCTACCAGTATCTGCGTGGAGGTAGAGTTTGAAATCGTTAAGGAAAAGGTAGACCCGATAAGGATACGAAACCCGATCTCCCCATCATCGGCAGGCAAGAGACGAGAGTGACGCCCTAGACCGTAAAGCTTCTGTATTGGGTTATTTCATATTATTCTTGGAAAGGGATGAAAAGATTCAGGAAAAATATTACAGAGTATGTTAGTTACATAAAATTATTTTATCATGGGCACATTTAAATTTAGATATTTAGGATTTACTTTGTACCACTTACTTATTTTAAGACTTTTATGGTAGAGTATGTATCTATGAACCAGGTTCAGTTAGGTTTAGTGATATAATAATAGATAATACTTGGATATATCCTAATTGTATATGTTATTTTATCACGATCCGTACTTTATTTCATATTTTAGAATGTTTTCTAAAATGCTTAATAATATAAGGCAAGGATATTTTGGGGGTTATGTTGTGGGGGTTGGTTTATATTAAAATAGTACTTATATACAAGGTCCCATTACTAGCGTGTATAGCTAGAAAAAATATATAACATTTTGGTTTTATGACAAATGGAGCACCAGTTGGGGTATGTATAACAGAAAATTAAATAAAAGTTAAGCTAAACGTTTCAAATATAAGTTTATCAGTGTTGTTATAAATATATTGTAGTGTCTTTTAGGTTTTAAATGTCAGCTTACCTTGGTCACGCTTTTTCACATATGATTTGTTCCAATGTCTATTCACCCTCACCCTACCCATATATATATATATATAAGCACCTCGTACTAGTACCCATTCAGGTTATAAGCTTATGTACTACTAATGCGATAAGGATGAGGAAGGTTGAATTTAAATGAAATATATCCATGGTCTACCCTGTCAGGCAAAGATATTATCACCCGCCTCTGTGGTCACATGGTCTAAGGTGCTACTCTCGTGTTAGAGTAGACTGCAGATGACGTAGATATCGAGGTTTGAATCTCGGTTGGGTGTATTGAAGGTAGTTTTTTCAAAATGGTTTTCCACTCCCCCTCCACGCAAATTTAGATACACTTTCTTTAAATATAGCCTTCCTAATCCCTAAAGCCATTAGCGTAATAAGTATAGAAGTGTATAACCCGAATGGGCGCGGTGCTAATAAAAAATATCTTGATTTATTTTCAAATTTGATGAGCGCATTAACAACAAAGTATCATAACATTTTAGCAGTATGTACCAAATTAAATTCAATTCGTTAAAAAAAATTGTGTTTTCAAGTCTTTACGTACAATGATTTTTATATATTATATGAACTAGTTCTAATAATAAAAATTTAACTATCCATAAAATACATTGTATTAATATAACAATTTATGTTTACTAATAAGATATTAGTACATATAGTAAAATTATATTTGATCTTATAAAAAATGCCTTATATCAATTAGTTAGTATAACAAATATCTGAAAAATATTGTATAAAGCAATCACTTTAAAACATAGTTTAAATCAATATTGTGCAACTCACACTAGCGGACACTCGGACAAATGCGTTAGTATCGTTCGGTATGGTTTTATGGTTAAGAGTATTTCTAAATTATAATACTGGCAGGGTTTACTGAGTTTATATAAAAAAGTAATCGATTCTGCCTGCCTGCAGTTCGGATCTTATAATCTCTATTTTACTCATTCCCATTTTCTTATCCTAGTAATGTAAATATCCGACCATCCCGGACAGGTAACTAAGCAGCACGGTGATATTGACAAACAAATATTGTATACAAACGTATACTTGTTTGCTTGGTTACAGCTAAACAAAGTCAGTTTTTATTAGACCACATCTCACCACCAATCGGGTCTATCTGCAGTTAATTAACATTAATAGGGTAAGGATGCGGAAGGTACAATTTGAGGAAATATAATCCTATGTATGAAGAGTTGGTTCGGGAAACACTTTAGGGGGATAAAATTATTCAGTAAACTCCCTGTAGTTATAACCTAAAACTCTTCATCACCGGAAAGCCAGATCAGGCGAGCTTGATATTTAGTCCACGTGCCCATCGATTTGGTTTGGAAATAAGTTTAAAACACTCTATTTCTTAGCCTTATCACAATTTTTAATAGCGTATTACATATATTATTTCTTTAAATATACCATTGACGAAAAATTAGTTTTACTATTCCACATTTTCTTTTTTTTTTAAATAACAACACCATTCAATTTAAAATTGTACTGCCCTTTATTGTACTCAATAGTTGGGTGGATGTAGAGAATTTGTTTTCAACAAATTTCACACCCTGATAGCAAACTCCTTCTCTTTTCTATTGGTTGCTGGAGTGATGTAATCAATGACGGGGGCCTCCTTCCTTTTCTGCTCTGGTCCTCTCTATTCGTCATCTCTCTTCCACTAATTATTTCATCTGCAATGGCTAAAAGCCAATCAATAGTGTCATTAAATATTAGCACTAATATATTACTGCAGAACTTTCCAAGTGTATTTCCCCTCTGGGCAACAGCTGCACCACAACCAAATGAATTGTAGAATTTGTGTAAATTGATGCACACTTGATGAGCTTCATTTGTACTATTTATCTGTTGAACGTGAAAAGGTTTATGCATATTACTTATGAATGATTATACACATAATAAAAATTATAATGCTATTGTGGAAATTTAAATCTATAATTTATTTATTTCGGGTATTTGACGTACGCTTTCTGAACCAACTGATTATATCAGCCTATGACTTTTAAATTCACTTAGTCTTAGAAAACACACAAACCATTCTCCCCAGCTCTAAATTTATCAGTGTGGAGGTGGAAGCCTTAGTTTCACCAACTATGCCATTTTATGTCATGACTTAAATTAAAACTGGAAACCTTAGTTTAGTAGGCAAACGTGCCACTGACTGTGCTATAAATTACTGGAAAAAAACAACGCTTAGTTGTGTATTGAAATATGTATGACTTTTTGCCTTATAAATTTGGTCCCACGCTTCATATACCAGTCCTTTAAATCGAATCTTAATTAAAACTAATGCACTGAATTTGATTACCTCTCAACATGTCCTTTTCTCCTATTGTCAACTAAATACTAATTCAGAGTTTAATATTTAGTGTGTTAAGCTTTAAAAAAATTATTTCTTACTCTTATATGAACATTTATTTACTAGCTCTATAGAATTAGGAGCTCAAAAATTAATTGACGTACTTACAAAAGTACGCCACCTATCCATATCTTTAGCCAGTTCTATCCAGTCACCATTATTACACCCTATCCCCACCTTGAGCTAGTTCTATCCAGTCCCCCGCACTACACCCTATCCCTATCTTGAGCTAGCTCTTTCCAGTCCACCTCATTACACCCTATCTCTTTCAGGTCCATTCTAATCAAACAAAATCCAATTGTAGTCCAAGATCTTGATTGAAGGATTATGTGAAAATGTATTTGAGGGAGGTTGGGTATCAGATTAGGTATTGGATGGAGGTGTCTCAGGATAAGGTTGAATGGAGAGCTTAAGTTATGGTGGCCATAAACTTTCTTGTTCCGTGAGGCTAGGGAGTTAGTTCAACTGTTAAAAACGCTTACCAACCAAACTTAAATCCTTCTTCACGACATGTGCTCAAAGTAAGCCATCGACCATTGCGGTATGGAATTTAATATAAAAGCAATGCTACGTTTAAAAAGGTTAAGAATTAATTAAGTCTTTTGGAACCTATGAAATCAATCTGGGATCTCTCATAATGGCCTAAGTTCCTCCAACAATTTTATCACTTAATAATAAAGAGGGATTACTCTCAAAACATTTTGGTTCTTAAAATTGCCTGTAATTTTTTATTAGGGATTCATATTTCACATCAACAAGGAAATATTAAATAAAAATAAATATATGGCTTTCAGTGACAGTACTAGGTTAGGTTTATTTACGTGTCATTAAAAAACCCGCTTCGGTGGCCACGTGGTCTAACGCGCTACTCTTGCAGTAGACTAGACTGTCGATGAAAGCCACTTACATCGCTTCGCTCCAGGAATATTAATATATTGATAAGGCACGATTCGCATTTGTGGGCACATAAACTAAATATCAAGCTCATCATATATGATTTGATATTGACGGGATGGTTGGAATTTGAATGTGCTCAGGGTGGCTTTTCCTCGATGGTGAATACAAGGGCGAGTATACATACATACCCTAAGTTGTAGTTTCCTTATTATTAACACATAGGTATAGCTAAAATGTGGATAACCCTAAATGGTTGTGAGATAAGGTGCAAGAAAAAGAAATGTTAAAGAACGAGTCCAAGGATAAATGAAATTTAACCAAATCTCTCATACTATTAATGCAATAAAGGTTTGTTAGAAATATAGTCACCGTACAAATTTGACAGTAAGTTCTGAGAATCAAATATCACATTTTCAACAATAGATTAGGTGTTAGAATGTTTTACTTACCGATTCTAAAACGAAATAAAAAAGGTTGAATGTTTTGAAACCAAACCCAAGAAAAGACGTAGCTATACTATTGTGCAGCTATAAAGAGCGTTGATTAACACTAAGATTATTTTCAACAAAATAAACATATTTTTAATTAATATACGTTATACCTATGTTTGCACGTAGAATGCAATATATTTATTTTTATTTAAGATTTCCTTGTTGATGTGAAATATGAATCCCTAATAAAAAATTACAGGTAATTTTAATAAGCAAAATGTTTTGAGAGTAATCCCTCTTTATTATCAAGTGATAAAATTGTTGGAGGAACTTAGGCCATTATGAGAGATCCCAGATTGATTTCAGAGGGATGACGGGGAAATCGAGGTTAGAATTTCAGTTGGGTGTACTGAGGGCGGTTTCTTCAAACTGGTTTTCTACTCTACCTCCATGCTAATGTGGGTACACTTCCTATTAATATAACCTTAATAATCCCTAAAACCACTAGCGTAATTAATACATAAGCGTATAACACGAACGGTAAGTAGGATGAGGTGCTAAGAAAAAACATGTATTAAGAACTTAAATGATAAGTTCCTTAATATCTTTATTTCAATGCACTAATGTAATCCTAAAAAAAAAAAGTTTGCTAGTAACTGGATTATAAACATTACTTTAATATCGATCTTTAATACAATAATTAAATAAATAATTTAATTAAATTTTAAAATTGGATACAATGGAAATAATATAAAAACTAGCAGTGCGTACAAATTAATGGATAGACCTCTTCTAATTCTCCTTTAATTTTTGTGGCCCCCTGTTCTTTACAACCCTATTAAAACATATCAAAAGCTGTCCAAAACAGAGTATTGGAATAAAAGAACAAAAAACCAACAACAAAATCAAATTAATGAAAAACGCCAATGGCAAGAAAACGTTTGAGAACTATGGATAATATTAGTATTTGTGTATCGTCTTATAAATAAATATAGTCCGTCGATTATTACATGTGATGGTACTATTCATTTGGGTATTCTAGAGAATAAGGAAATTGGTCTCAGAGGTGAGATATTGTGTTATTACGCAGTGATCTCTCCTTCCAGGTCATTATTAATATTATATTAGAATTAATTATAAAATATTATTGACACTTGTAGTAGTTCTTTAATTTAAAAAAAGGTATGTATGAATCTTTTAGAAACTTTGGAAATCTTGGAATAATTACATCTAAATATATTTTTCACATATTATTACTCTTATTATTATTATAGCGCCACGTCTTACTACCCGTTTGGGTCATACGCTTAACTACTAATTACGCTAACGGATTAGGAATTGGGAAGGTTGAATTTAGGGGAAGTCCGCCGGCAGTTTCGTTAAGGAAAGTGGAAAACCATTTAGGAAATACCACCCCTAGTTCACCCGACCTAGTTTCTAGCTTTGATCTCCCCGCCATCGGCAGTCTAACTCGACACGAAACTAGTGCGTTAGCCAACTACGCCACCAAAGTGGGTATTTTTCATTTATTTGAGGTATTAATTCCACTTTCTGGGCCTACTGACGACACATAAACTAACTTAAATAAGGAAACAGACACAACATCCCACCCCCTTTCTTTAATCATCGCTGTGAAAGGGGAAACACATTTCACCAGTGAAAGGTTTATCGGCTATGCCAGGTATCGAACCTGGGACCATTAGTTCGGTGGACAGACACGTTACTGACTGAGCAAAAGTAACGGACGATAACATCTAACAATGATAATTTATCTTACATTATTTATTACTTGTGATAGATTTGTGTTTAGTTACACATATAGTCTAATTTTTGGAATTTAAATGAAGCTTCATGTCGAATATTAAAGTTCCTTGTTTATTTTTTTCGATTACATGAAACTACTATGGCTAAAGAGGTGGAACGGACGTCCGATCATGAAATATATAGAATATCAGCAATTAATTCCACAAGATGTATTAAGGATGTGTTTGTAATAGAATCTGTTTATTGCATATATTTTAAGTTGAACATTATCATGTCATTGCTGAAGCAGAAAACCATAGGTAGCTTGTAAAGCTCTACTACTGCTACTACTACTACAACTACTACTACTACTACTACTACTACTACTACTACTACTACTATTACTATTACTACTACTACTACTATTACTATTACTACTACTAATAATAATATTTATATTAAATAAAACGTAATGTAATAGATTTCAGGAACTAAATTAAGTATTAGAATTATGCTATGTTGTGAGAATAGACTTAAAGGAATTAATTGTATTTATTACAACTTTATACTATTACATGTATGTACGACATTTATGGTGAGGCATCAGCTGACAAGCACATTGTGCTAATCTGGACCAGGTTTAGTGAATAAATATATACTACTGATATAATAAGAAAACTAATACTTTCATCACAACAATTATAAATATATATGAGAAATAACGTATGAAAGTCACATTAACTTTATATGATATTAAGTCATAATAAATTATGGCATAGTTATAATTAAAATATTTCTTCAGGTTTTATTTTGATTTATAAATATCTTAGCATGTATTTGATTTTGATTTTTATAACATTAATAATAATATTTTTAATTAAAGAACTAATCCTATCCTCACAGAGGAAATCCCCTTTTTACTTGAAAAGAAAATTCCCTATTGGATATTTTCTTAGTGTCCTTCAAGAAAGAGGAAAAAGGAGGGTTGAAGATTCTCCACTAAGGAAGTGGGAGAAATTAAATTGGTTTTATTTCATCTGTAGATTGATTTCATTATCTTTCCTCAGAATTTTTTTTATGTTCTTTGGTCTCTCTTAGGGTAATAGATAAATTATGCAAGCAAATAAATATAAAATACCGTATATATAAACATTTTTATATAACTTTATTATCCGTTATATTTAAAATATGTATACATTTATTAATACTTGTGTGTGTTTATATATATATATGTATATATATATATATATATATATATATATATATATATATATATATATTTATATATAT